>PVKA01003035.1:0-91607 GCA_004027165.1 Ctenomys sociabilis
TTATGATTTGGGATACTCGGTCAAACAACACTTCCAAACCAAGTCACTCAGTTGATGCTCACACTGCAGAAGTGAACTGCCTCTCTTTCAATCCTTACAGTGAATTTATTCTTGCCACAGGATCAGCTGACAAGACTGTTGCTTTGTGGGATCTAAGAAATCTGAAACTTAAGTTGCATTCCTTTGAATCACATAAGGACGAAATATTCCAGGTTCAGTGGTCACCTCACAATGAGACTATTCTGGCTTCCAGTAGTACTGATTGAAGACTGAATGTCTGGAATTTAAGTAAAATTGGAGAAGAGCAGTCCCCAGAACATGCAGAAGATAGTCCACCTGAGTTGTTGTTTATTCATGGCGGTCATACTGCTAAGATATCTGATTTTTCCTGGAATCCCAATTAACCTTGGGTGATTTGTTCTGTATCAGAAGATAATAACATGCAAGTGTGGCAGATGGCTGAGAACATTTACAATGATGAAGACCCAGAAGGAAGTGTGGATCCAGAAGGACAAGGATCTTAGATATGTTTGAACTTGTGATTTTAGACTTCCCTTTTTTTCTCTCAACCCTGAGATTGATTTAACACTGGTTAAATGGGGAAAAACTGAAATCATTTACTCTTAAATCAGGTACAAGATAAGGATGCCCTCTATCACCCCTCCTATTCAATATACTCTTGGAATCTTTAACACACCCATTAGAAAAGAGGGAGAAATCAAAGGAATAAGAATAAGTAAAGAAGAAGTTAAATTATCACTACTTGCAGATGCCATTATACTTTACATGGAAGACCCCAAAAATTCCACCAAGAAACTACTAGAACTGATATGGAAATTCAGTAGCATAGCAGGATACAAAATCAATACTCAAAAGTCAATAGCATTCCTCTACATAGTTAACAAGCACACTGAAAGGGAATCAATAGAAAAAAATACCTTTTACAGTAGCACCGTGGAAAATGAAATACCTTGGGATTCACTTAACAAAGGAAGTCAAAGATCTTTTCACAGAAAATTACAACACCCTAAGAAAAGAGATTATAGAGGATTTCAGAAAATGGAAAGATATTTCATGCTCAGGGATAGGAAGAACCAACATCGTGAAAATGGTGATTCTCTCAAAATTGCTGTACAGATTTAATGCAATCCCCATCAAACTGCCACCAACATACCTCACAGACATAGAGAAATCATTTCTAAAATTTATTTGGAACCACAAATGACCTAGAATAGCAAAGGCAGTCTTGGCCAATAAAGACAAGACAGAAGGCATCACAATTCCTGACTGGAAAATATACTACAAAGACACTGAGATCAAATCAACATGGTATTGGCAGCAAAATAGACCTGAAGATCAATGGAATAGATTAGAAGGTGGAGAAGCATCTATGAATGCACTCAGCCATCTAATCTTCGACAAAGGGGCAATCATAGTTACCGGAAGAAAAATAGCCTCTTTAACACCTGGTGCTAGAAAACTTGGCTTTCTACATGCCAAAAACTAAAACTTGACCCAGCTCTATCACCATGCACTAAGTTAAAGTCAAAATGGATTAAAGATCTAAACATTAAAACAGAAACACTCAATCTTCTGAAAGAGAAAGTAGAAGGAACTCTTGAAGACTTATGGGTTCGTAAAGAGTTCATGACCAAACATATATTCGCACAGGAAGCACTTGAAAGAATCAACAACTAGGATCAACTCTTCTTGAGGAAGAGAATCACATAGAGAGAAAACTTTCTCTCAGGCTCTCACAGAGAGCAAACTGGTCAAGCATTGGCCATGACTCATCCACATGGATGGCACAGACAAAGGATCTACAGAATAAGGTACAGGACTACAAGATAAACCCTGAGGGAACTTCACTGACCTTATAAGAAACAAAAAGTACATATGTTCTGCATATCAAATGAAATTGTCAACAGAGTAAAAAGGCAACCCACAAATTTTGAAAAATTCCTAACTAATAAGCAATCAGATAGAGGTCTGTTGTCTAGAATATCCAAAGAACTAAGATATAACAGGGCCCTCATATTTAAAGACCTAATTCAGAGATGGGCATCAGAGATGAATACACACTTCTCAGAGGAGAAAATTAAAGAAACAAATAAATATATTTAAAAAATGCTCCACAACGCTAGTCATCTGTGAAATGCAAATAAAAACAATGCTGAGATACCATCTCACTCCACAAAGAATGGCTATCATAAGGAAATCACCAAACAACAAATGTTGGAGAGGTTGTGGGGAAAAGGGAACACTTCCCCATTGCTGGTGGGAATGTAGACTGGTACAACCACTGTGGAGGTCAGTGTGGAGACTCCTCAAAAAGTAGGACTAGAAATCCCATCCAAGCCAGCTAGCCCCCTACTGGGAATTTTCCCAAAGGAACTGAGAACAGTATATCATAGTGATATATGTGTACCTATGTTCATCGCAGTACAATTTGTGATAGCAAAACCTTGGAAACAACCAAGATGTCCATCACATGAAAAATGGTTGAAAAAGATGTGGTATTTCTATATAATGGAGTATTACTCAGCTATAAAGAATGATAAGCTTGAAGCATTTATATTGAAGTGCATGCCCCTTGATCATATACTCATAAGTGAAGTAAACCAGACATACATGTATAAATATCGTATAGTCTGCCTAATATAAGAAGCGAAAAGAAGAAATACAAACAGAAATGTACAACAACAACCAAAAACAATTAAGTCAGATAAGGCAAAGTGAATGGCATATGCTGCAGGATACTAATCAGCTTTTCTTCTAGATGGTTAACAACTGAAGTTCACAGATCAAAACTTGAGAAATAAAAGAGCCGCAAGGCCAGCCAACATTTTGGCCCTTGCCTTTCAAGGTCGGTGAACACTCAGGACATAGGAGAACCTGTACTGTAACATCATGAAACTGAGTTGAGCTCCTTATTTTCTGAACATGGAGATTAGGGAGCCACAGAAGAAAGAGATCGAAGTTCTATAGTGGGCCTGGGGAGAGTCAAATAGAAAGAAAACTTTCTCTCAGGCTCTCACAGAGAACAAACTGGTCAAGCATTGTCCATGACTCATCCACATGGATGACACAAAGGATCTACAGAATAAGGTACAGGATCACAAGATAAACCCTGAGGGGACTTCACTGACCTCATCAGAAACAAAAAGTACATATGTTGCTATATAGGTCTTGCTCTATCTTTGTCTTAACCATCCAGCAGAAAAGTATAAAATGAGGTATACACCATGGGGCCATAATAATAAGTTGAGCTGTAAATGGCTACGGTCCACAACTTCTTCAGATAACTCATCACTGTTGTGGAATGCTGGACTGTGTTGGATTGTGTTGTCGAGTTCAGTCACCTAAATTAGTTGAATGACATTGGAGTGCCCATCTTTGACAAGTGTAGACAAAGGAAGGGGTATAAAAAGGAAGAATCATGATGTGTATGTATGGACAGTACAGTTGGGATAGATAACACCATGCTTCTACATAATTCTATGAGAGGCAAGATTTGCACTAATGGTGGTTGGACAGAATATTATGTCAGCTTCTAGTGCTATGGACAACCACTAGGAAAATAACAAGGTAGAAAGTATTAATTATTGAATCTTTGATGTAATTCAGGTAGAAAAACTAAGATACGCAAACAGCTTCACTTTTTTAATTTACTGATAAGAGACATACGCTGTAATAATGTCTTTAAGTATAATATCATGTATGCACATTGTATGATACCAAAACATTATGAAAACAGTTTGCAATGTTTTAATTTATCAAATCCATCTTGTCAAGGTATCTTAAAACTGTCACATTGATATTTGTACTTCAATAAAATATTTTTTTAATTTAATTTTAATTTATACTACTAATGACATTAGTTTTCTTAAAACATTGATATATCTTGTAAGAAAACCAGCACTATGCACAATGTATTTTAATAAAAATTTTTTGAAAGCTGAAAGATCTTCACAATGCTACCTACTTCAATCTTGTATATGGAAAGAAACCGCAAGAGCTAGCAGGGAAGAACAGACAGGGTCAAACCTACAATGTCTATCTGGATCCTATATCAAAAGGATCCTATATTCCATTATCTAATTCTTTCTCCCAACTATAATATATAGTTGAATGTTGGAACTCTGAAGCTTTCTTCTTCCTAACCTAGACATAAAAATATAATTGGTTATAAGATTTTGTAAACAGTACAAAAATCTCTGTTTCTTCTCTTACTTTGCTCACTTCTCCCCACTATTTAAGCAAGAAATGCAAAGTTCCAATGTTAGTTTCTTTTTCTGTTTTGCAAAGTGGCTGACATATTAAGCTAAAGGCTATAGAGCCAAAGAAAACAAACAAAGAAAAAGTCATTATGCTAAAAAAGCCATAACTTCCAAATGTATCGTTTGAGAGCTTATATTAAATGTGAGTCATTATTCATGGTATGTGTGTTAAGAGTTGCATTTTATGACAATAGAAAAACACAAAATTTGACAAGAAGAAAAGCAGTATTCAATGTATTTTTCAGTCAATTAAAATATGCTTATCTTTATTTTTCCTAAATACTATTTTAAATTATTTTCTGGAATATTAGTGTTTTGTAGTTGATAACAATAGAAAACTTAACTTCATTTACAAAGTCACAGAATTTACTAAACATTTAATTTACTGTAATTAAAATATATTTTAAGTGCTTTCAGTACTCACCACCACCTCCTCCAAGCAGACTTGCATTGGCTGTTTGAAAAATAAAAAAAAGACATTGAATAATATATACAAAATAGAAACCAGAGTAGTTCAAGAAAATGCTACTTATGATCAATTTTCATAAAATACATATACACAAATATGTAGTGTCATATAAAGAAAACATTTATTTCTATCTTACGGTAATATAAAATTAAAATAACCTACTATTTTTCACTTTTTCCCTTCAAGTGGCTATTTTTATAATGTACTTATTGCTAATAAAACAAAGTATATATTGAGATCCTCTTATTCTTCATCTGTATCTAAATTAATCTTCTGAATTTTCCATTTTATCAAGTAGAGGTAGAACAATGTTATCTAGGCAACTGTAGTGATTTCAAACAACAATGTAACCAGAAAGTATAATTATAACTTAAATTAAATTAAACACTATCAGATAAAACTATCTCAAAACATTATGCAGTAGGAAAGAACTCAATAGTGGATTTGGGAAAAAAAAATAAACTTCCAACAATGCTGTGTAATTTCTTACCTTTTTTCATATTAATATAGCCTACAGATTTAAGAAAGCCAAATAAGTACATTCCATCTGGATTTTTATTAAAGTCAAATTTTCTGAAAGTGTCATTGAAGAAGGTTTTTGCTGAAATACTAAATAACATTATGATTATACTTACCTAAATATAATAACTAAAAAACAGAATATATACTATGCTGAGGTTTAGCCCATAAAATTTTTATAGATTACAGGTATTATTTTATGCATTAAAGAGAGGGTCCCACAGTAGTGTTGGGAACACAGGTAGCAAAAAGTTGTGCTATTTTTATGGGTATAACTGAGTTAACGAAACATTAAATAAATCATTTAGGAAAGAGGACTGAAAGTCCTTTACTTAAATCTCTCTATACTTTCCACAAGCTAGGCATTGCATAGTTTTATAAGGAGGAAATAACAGTGCCAATGACACAGTCAATGAATAATGGATAATTTAAAGAACAATCGCCTGTATTCATAGTTGCATGAGGTTAAACATGTGACGACATTTGGTATGGTGGCATAAACCTGTAATGCCAGGACTCAGGAGGCTGAAGCAGGAAGGATTGCTCCAATGTAAAGGCCAGCCTGAACTCCAACTATAAGACCATCTCAAAGAACAAAAACAACAGCAACAACAAAGTCCAAAAATATATGATGGCTTACTGATTACTGCAACACTAAAAATAATTCATAAAAAGCATGAAAGAGGCCAGCCAAATAGCTCAGTGGATTAAAGTGCCTGCAAGCAGACATAGGGGTCTGGGGTTCGATACCCGGGCCTGCCATGCCAGCCCCACCCTGGGGCACACTGAGATGGCAATTGAGACTGGTGTGGTGGTGCAAACCTGTAATCCCAGCATTTGGGAGGCGGTAAACAGGAAAATCACTAGGAGTGAGACCCTGAACACCCTGCAGCCCCCCCCAAAAGAAATCATGAAGGAAAATGCCTGTGAAGAGTGAAGGTCTTTTCAAAACACCAATATGGATCTTCCAAGTATATTGTTATCTAATTGCTACTCTGCCTACCCTTCAATGTTTTTGCCACAAACATGCACAAAGCAGTAATGACACTAAACAATCAGAAACAATGTCACATGTGCAGTTACCTACCATCGCCCCCATCACAGAGGTCTCCATAGTCCCCTGATGACACATATAATGGGGAGTAACTGCTACTCCTCATTATATGTGTCATCAGGGGACTATGAAGACCTCTGTTGAGCAGAAACCTCAACCCGGACTTAACACACTCTCCTAAATCAAGCTTTGTAATCATGGAAGTATTAACTTGTGAAAGGCAAATGACAGACGCTGAAAATTCTAATTTGTTCATACTCCTAGGTGAATGAGAAAATTTTCATGATCAATCTATGGTTAATCCAAATATTTTTCAAAATTATACTTACAGCACATTTCACACACTTGCTGATTTTTTATTTTCATACTTGATTGAAAATTGCTTCCCTAACTACAGGTCTTACAGGTCCTTAACACTCCATCTGTTCTTTTACTTTCACATATTCATTCATAAAAAAAACACTGTAGTTCTAACAACATAAAACAATAATAAATAGTAGCTCTTCACAAAAGCAACATGGCTGGGAGCACAATAGCACAATACAGTCTATTTTCATCCTGTGTTTTTTTCTATAAAAGTAGTACTGCCTGTTGAAGAGTACAGTCCAAGACCCATCTGTTTAATCAGGCATCTGTCCAATAAACGTGGGTGGACGAGTGGGAGTTGATGTGAGAACTAGAATTCCAGTCCATCAAGTCATTTTATGTCAAATAGGTCCTCAAGTCTTGATAAGCCTATCTGACTTTAACATTAACACAGAACTGTTTTATAGAATTTTGGCATTTTGCATAGTATACAACTACTTATGAAATGATTTAAAGTGCTTTGCCATTCCTTGAATATAATCTTGATTTAAGTTGCTTAATCCAAAGCAGTTTGAATAACTAAAACCCTAATAATTTTTTTTTCTCAAAGAAACCATCAAATTTAAGTTTATTTTACCCATTTCTTTTTTCTCAATTTTTTTAAAAAATTGACTTTGTCATTAAGAAGTCAAGGAAATTTTCCTCAGCATAAGTGACAAAAAATAGGCAAATAAATTTGAATTTTTACACTGACTTCTAATATTATTTTGCATCCACATGGCACTGCACCAATTGATTATCCAACATTTCTGGTCACATAGAATATTATTTCTTCATTTTAAGAAAATGAAAATGATGCTTATGGCTAAAATTGAGAATTTAATTTCTACTTCCTCTTAATAAATTGAGATATATCCTAATTAGATAGGACGATCTTTCAAGACAAAGTCTGCATCTAGTAAATTCTCAATATACATTTTCTTAGTTTTTGATTTCTGGTACTAGGGAATGAACCCAGGGAGTACCAGCACACATCCCTAGACGTTTTCTATCTGGGTCAAGGTTTTTTTAAATTCCTGAGGCTGACCTCAAATTTGAAATACGACTGCCTCAGCCTCCCAAGTGTATGAATCAATAGGGATATGCCATCACCCTTGACAAGTGCTTGTTTCTACCAGTGAAACAATTGGCACATTTAATCAGATCCTAAAGAGAATAACCTCATAGTATTGTTAGCAATAGCATGTCAAAACTATACTGTATCAGATGCACACAACTACCTTTCAGTCTGTGTACAAGACAATCTTTCTATTATCTATAAGATATCTAATGACTCATTTTATCCCATCTAGTATATAACATATTTGTATATAATATATAATATATGTGTGTATATATATATATATATAATGTGGTGATATAGATATATTATATGGGTATGTATATATATATATATAATATATATATATATATCCATATAATCATCTTTCATTTATCTTATACACAGCAGTTTTCTTTTTTTCTTTTATTGAAGTACAAATATCAATGAGACAGTTTTAAGACACATGAACAGGATACATTCAATAAATTAATACATTGCAAACTGTTTTCATAATGTTTTGGTATCGTACAAGGTGCATACATGATATTATACTTACAGACATTATTATACCAGATGTCTCCTATCAGTAAATTAAGAGAGTGTAGCTGTTTACATATCTTATTTTTTATACCTGAATTATATCAATGATTCAATAACTAATACTTTCTACCTTGCTATGTTCCTAGTGGTTGTCCATAGTACTAGAAGCTGACATAATATCCTGTCCAACCACCATTAGTGCAAATCTTGTCTCTCAGAGAATTATGTAGAAGCACAGCATATCCCAGCTGTACTGTCCATACACACACATCATGATTCTTCCTTTCTATACCCCTTCCTTTGTCTACACTTGTCAAAGATGGGCACTCCATTGTCATTCAACTAATTTAGGTGCCTGAACTCGACAACACAATCCAACACAGTCCAGCATTCCACAACAATAATGAGTTATCTGAAGAGGTTGTCAACCATAGCCATTTACAGCTCAACTTATTATTATGGCCCTGTGTTGTATACCTCATTTTTATACTTTTCTGCTGGATGATTGAGACCTAGATAGATGAAGCCCTATATGCCAAAACATGTAGTTTTTGTTTCTGATGAGGTCAGTGAAGTCCCCTCAGGGTTTATCTTGTGATCCTGTACCTTATTCTGTAGATCTTTTGTCTGTGTCATCCATGTGGATGAGTTATGGACAATGCTTGACCAGTTTACTCTCTGTGAGAGCCTGAGAGAACATTTTCTCTCCATATGACTCTCCCTATGCACACTATAGAACTTCGATCTCTTTCCTCTGTGGCTCTATAATCTCCTTGTTCAGGAAATTTGGGGCTCAATTGAGTTTCATGATGTTGCCGTACAGGTTCTCCTATGTCCTGAGTCTTCGCTGACCTTGAAAGGCTTTGGCCAACATGTTGGCTGGCCTTGCGGCTCTTCTATTTCTCCAATTTTGATCTGTGAACTTCAGTTGTTAATCATCCAGAAGAAAAGCTGATCAGTACCTTGCAGCACATGCCACTTACTTTGCCTTATCTGACTCAATCTTTTTTAGTTGTTGTACATTTCTATTTGTGTATCTTCTTTTCGCTTCTTATACTAGGGAGACTATACGATAGTTACACATGTGTGTCTGTTTTATTTCACTTATGAGACAGTAGTTTTCTTATACTGAGCTAATAGCCATGCTATTTCAGTACTACTTCAATTACTAAGTAACTTGGTATTATAAGGAAGTCATCATTAACCATCATTTATGTTCTCACATCAGAAAATGCAGAATCAATCAGGAGTAAAAACAGATTTCAAGCTATTTGATTCATTCATTAAAAGAAGAAATTTTGAAGAAAAATATGGGCTCACTCTTAATTGTTATTAGTACATGCTTGCAGTACATAATGGTAATCACTTTAGGGGATTGCTTATGTACATAACACATTTCAGCTCCCTTCTTTTCCTCTTCTCTCCATCATCCTTTTATTTTCCCAGCGTCAGATTCATTTATTGTATAATATCTTATACACTATAATACATATTGATTGAAAACCAGACTTATAAACCAAAGAATATATATTACATGTAAGACGATTACACAAGATACACTTTAAGATAAATTTTAACAATGGATTGCAGTATCTTTTTCTTATTTGTCTTTTATTTTGAAATATATTGTTATATTTTATATGAAATGTATTGTTTTGTTCTGTAATATGTATATGTAGTTTTTTATATAAGCAAAACCATGAATTATAAGGTCTGAGTTGCTTCATTTAATATTAACAACTCAAGGTGCACCCATTTTCCTACAATATCTCATTTTCCTTTTTATGGGAGTAACCTATTGTATATAAATATCACATTTCTTAATCCATTCATTGATTGATGGATGTATTGGCTATTTCAAGATTTAGGTATTAAGAATTGCAGTGCTGGGGCTGGGGAAGTAGCTCACCAGTCTAAGGATGTGCTTTGCAAGCACAAGGACCAGGGTTCAATCCCTGAGGCCACATGCCATGCCAGGAAGAGAAACTATCAAATTGATTTCTACAATGGTTGTATATGTTTACAGGCCCACTAACAATGGGTAATAGCTTCTTTACCCTACACCCTCATCAGCATTTGTTTTTGGTTGATTTCTTGATGATAGCCATTCTTCCTGGAGCAAGATGCCATCCTGGCGTTGTTTTAATTTGCATTTTTGAATGGCCAGCAATATTGAACATTTTGTTCATGGATTTATTCACTATTTGTATTCCTTATCTGAGAAGTGTCTACTCATTTCAGATAGCCATTTTTAATTGAGTTTTAAAAGTAGGGGTTCTTTTTTAAGTGCTTTATATATTCTAAATATTAATCATCTGAGGAATAGCTGACAAATTTTTTTCCCATTCTGTAAGTTGTATCTTCACTCTTAGTGGTCTCCTTTGAAAAATATACATTCATTTTAAAAGACCTCTATGATCAATTAATAATCTTGGTCATGATCAGAAATGTCTAGGGAGCATTGTAATGAGGGCATGCGTACTCATGTTCAGATCTCTGTACAGTGTCTCAGAACTGACAAATTTTGCATCCGAGAAATTCTATCCAATAATCTGTTATCTTTTCCATTGTTACATGCTTGCCACACAGTGTTCATATTTATCACAGGTAATTTGTACTTGTGCAAAACATATCTTAATCTTTCCCCTTCCCATACTCTCTCTCAACCTTTATTACCCTTCCCATTGATAAAAAGTTTGTTTACATTTTATACTTCCAACCTTCATTGAATCCTTTTCCCTCCCCCCTTCCCCTTCCCATTTGAACACGTTTTTTCTACTTCCTAATATCTATCTCTGTTCTGCTCTTTGTTTCCTCTTGCAGTTTCTCACATCAAAGCAACAATTCAATATTTATGCTAGTGTGTCCTTTCACTTAAAAGCATGGTATCAAGGTGCATCCATTCACTGACTCTAGGTTATCCTTTTTGTGTCATAATATTACTTCACTGTACATAAATGCATTTTCTTTAACCATTCAGTTGCTGATAAGTATATGGTCTTTTTGGAAGATATAGCTGTTACAAATTGTGCTGCTGTAAACATGGTATACATAGATCTCTGTGGTATGATGCTTTTATCTCCACAGGATGATGCCCAGAAAGGGAATAGCTGGTCAAATGGAATTTCTACTTTTAGTTTTTGAGGATGCTCCACAAAGACAGTTGTACCAGTTTCATTCCAACTAACAGTGAAGAATTTCTTCTTCCCCTCATATCTTCACCAGCACTTGATATATATATCTATATATCTATACATATATTCTAAATATTAATATATATTCTGAATATATATGTTCTAAATATTAATATACATTCTGAATAGATACATCCTAAATATTAATATACACTCTGAATATATATGTTCTAAACATTAAGATACATTCTAGATATATATATTGCAAGGTCTACAGGGTCTCACTACACAGACTCGTAGTGATCTTCCTGTTTTCAACCTCAAAAGTACTGGGATTACTGGTGTGCACCACCACACCCAGTCTCAATCATCATCTCAGTGCACCCAGGGGTCGGGACCTGCACAGCATACCACGGAATAAACCTTGTCCCTGCATCTGCCTAAGCAGGTGCTTTAATCCACTGAGCTCTCTGACCAGCCCCAGTACTTGCTCTTGAGGATGGCCATAGTTTCTGGAGTGAAATGGAGTCTCTTGTTGTTTACATTTGCACTTCCAAGTGTACAGTGATGTTAAAAAAAACTTCATATATTTATTTGCTATTTGTACTTCATCAGAGCAGTACCATTACTGCTCAGTATTCATTAGTGTAAATGAATAATCTTTAAATAAACAGAATGGTTAATCTAAGATTTCCCATGTTACTCAACAACACAAGTGCCTGTTTTAATTTATCATTCTGAATTAATCCAGTCTGTGACATAATCCATGCTGGGAGAGGTATGTTGACTGTGAGCCAAACTGGCTTCAGGGTGTTCAAGATAAATTTTATTCTATTTGCTTAGTAATTTCAATTATCTCCACAGTAATTATTTTTCTCATTTCATTTTCACCTCACAAAGACTATATTGTCAAACTATCAACAGTGTAGGAGACTGGTCTTTAAACATTGATTACAACTACTTGTGCAAGGCTTTTGTTCACTTTTCATCATTATACAGGAAATTATACTTGTTCTCTTCCTGCACACTCCTAGCTTCATTTATTCATTCTACTTCTTCATTACAATTGAACACATGGGATGTCAAAACTATTGTTTGCAACTTTTCTAAGAATTCTACTTAAAACACAAATTTCATTCACAACGTTATCCAAAAAGATACAAAAGCTGAAATATCGCCCTTTATGATTGCACACATTACATTCTCTATACTTTGAAACTCAAAGTAAGAAGTATGTAAAAATGTAAAATTAAAATAGCCAGCACATGCTAGACTGCAATGCTACTTCATATAGTCAGCAACCATCTCAACTGGCAGCTGTGGAAAGACAATCTGCACAGACAAATACAACCACCAGTTTTTGGCAAAAGCCCTTGGTGCATGCTTTACCAGATTTACACCTTCTAAACAAAATCAGCAGAATGCCAGGGGTTTGGAACAACAGTATAATTTTCTGCTTTGAAGCTGACAAAGAGAGGAAATTAAGAATAGTCTTAACTGCTTCACATGTAGAAACCAAGCATAACCACATAATTAATACTTTTCATTTCATGCTTACTACAGAATTCAAAGCAACCATTGATTACTCCAGGGTCTGCATGATTTGCATACACTATAACTCAAAATGAAGCCAAAAATAGAACATTATGACCTCTGCTATTGATAAATGGGTGATAAGGCATCAGGAATTGGAAAACTTACTTGAGATTATTAACAACAACAACAACAACAAATCTAAACAGAATTACTCTGCACAGGACAGATGCTCCAACTACCTCTGTCTTACCAACCTTGCCTTACTAGGTGATTTTGGGCACTCTGCTCAGTCACTTCCAAGCATATTTACTTGGCCCAATCCCTGATTTAAAAACTGTAAAATTAAAGAGTATCAAAGTAACTTGTGAAGGACTGGGCCCATGTATAGAATCTACCAAAAACAGTGCCTGGCTGGATTTTTTTTCTGAACTGTGGATTGAATTCAGGCCCTTGCACTTGCCAGGCAAGTGCTTATTCTACTGAGCCATCTCCCCAGCCCCCTAGCTGGATGTTTAATGATATCATTTTTATAACTTATAAATAAGTGTGTAGAGTATGTGCACATGTATATGCATGCATATATAATACATAGAAGTTACTTCTACAGACTCCATTGAAGATTTTCTATATTAATTATTAAAGAGCAAACTCAAACTTATTAGGAGCTCCTATAGTTCCGTAATACAATACAGATAATGCAAAACCAGAGAGATAAGCATGTGTTTCTATATACCAATATCATCCTTCTTGACAGTATATTATGGAACAATTATAATTTTGATAATGTTAATACTGGCTCAGCTACAAAAATAGGATTAGTTGAATAACCTAATCTGGGGCTTTCCATAGAGTGAACAAGCATATCTAAAAAGGGGGAAAATAAGTTCAAATGTATATTAGCTTTGTGGTTGTAATGATACAAGAAACTTGAACAGCAGTTTTAACTTGCTTTTGATGAGAAAGGTTTTGAATGCAAACCAATTTTCAATTTGAAAAATGGAAGAAGTGCTTATTTGAGGAAATATGATATACTTTTAGCCTGATGAAAACATAAGCCTGAACATGCACTCCTATATACTTCTTGGGTAGGCTGGTTAATTTGTTTTAATAAAACCAGACCTTGAAAAAATGTCTTATATAGTTCCTTTGTTTCAGTTGTCTTATAATACCACAGAATCTTCAATTCTCTCAACAGTGAATAACAAGTGATACTTTTATTTTAGATTATACTGTAATTTAAACAAGCCAAAAGAATAAGTCTCAGTCATAATAAATAGATGGAAGGATAGAGATACAAAGAACCTCAAGGGAAAAGGATTTGGGGCTAATAGAAATACATGTGATGGTATCCCTGAAAATAATTACTAAGCTGTGTAACCCATGAAGGCAGAGGTCATATTTATTGATATCAACACTCCCATGCATGATTCTCTATGATAATATAGAGAAGGTTCTGAATAAATATTTGTCAAATATATAAAGGAATAAATGGCAGACAAGGTAATGAGAGAGTGGAAGAGAAAAGCATATCAAACAGGTGAGAGGATTCTAATCACAATGACTCCTTAACAATTTTGTACCATGTGAGGCTGTGCTGGGACAGAGCCAGACAGCTCTAGGTCCAAACCCAGAATCCATCACTGGCCTTGAGAAAATTATTCAAAGTCCAGTTGATTATATGTCTTTGGGAGTCTGTTCCTTAATCAGTAGTTTGAGAATAATGGTCATGGTACAAGCTTGCTAAGAGGAGTAGAGTGATAACCTATGTAAATGAATTCCATAGCATTTGACACATGCCGAGGCTCAATAAATGTATGCACACCATTCCATGGCCTTGGTTACAGGGCCACTTCTGCTACCACACTAGAAGTTAATAGGAAGTTTTACTATTAAAAGCATTCTGACAAAGGCTAATACCTAGCATTCTGTGAAAATGGACCTTTATCCACCTGGAGAACTACAGTGCTGGAACACCATCTCAGCTCTCCTCTTCTATGCCCTCATCAGATTTTGGGGAGGAAGCCAGTACTAACGCAAAGTGGAGAGTGAGGAAAACCCATTATCAGAATTTGTAAAATTATTGAAAATAATTCTATAACTCATAAATGGAAGTCTTATCAATATTTTGAATATTATACCAAATTTTCCCCTTCTAATGAGCTATTTTGAATATTTATCTCAAATTGAATGCTGGTTATTCAATTCTAGAAAGCTTCCTTGGTTCTCCAGAATAACTCTCTGTATTTCTCTGTTCTCTCCCCAACATTACTGACCTGTGCAGTCGATGTCAGTGTACTCTCCCTTTCTCTGGTTCCGGATTCAATCCATTGGAAGGCCAAGCATGAGATAGTGAGAGAAATGAGTCAATTCAAGACTTCATTTCCCTGGCTCACTGCATGTAGGCTTATCTTGATTGAACTGTGTCCCTTGAACAAAGCCCAAAACTCCAATCTAGGCCAATTAGCTTATAGCCTGACTTTTTCTCTGTGTGGATTCTGATGCTTTCTTCTGCTCCTTATGTCTTGGATCTCTAGATAGCTATTGTTCTTTGGCAGCCAGAGGTTCCTGAATATCCCTTTTGAGGTTCTCCCAACCCAGCTCTTGTACTCAACCCTTCTTGAATTATCCTATTCCAACTGTTCCATCTGTTTCCTGTTAGGTCCTGAATTGAACATATGAGATGAAATTGAAATGTACACTGAAAGTTTAAAAATATAGTACAGGAAGAGTCATTGCAATTAAACTCTCTCCAAAATATTCCTCCTTCACTTTAAACACACTTATCCATTGTTACTTTCTGAAATATTTTTGAAGTCCACTTTCATAAGTGTCTTTATGAGGTGTGATCAACAATATGATGAATCTTGCTGCCTGGTGACGTCCAATGGTAAGGCAGGCTTGTGAAAACCTCACAGTGTGTCCTCATACCTTTTTCACTGAATCTTGCTAGTTTGAGATTTCTACCTCTTCCTAAAATCAAAATGACCATGAAAGGTAACTGTTTTGAATCTGTTCAGGAGATCTGCATGGTCATCATGATGCAACTGAAGAAACTCACAAAAGAAAGCTTCCAGAACTACTTCAGGAAAATGATGGGATAAATGTGTTCCAAGTAAAGGGGAGTATTATGAGGGAAACTAATGACAGTGTGTCTGTTACTATTTATTTTCTTAAAATACAAACATTCACCATAATTTTTAGTCAGATCTATATGGTTCACATAGCCTGTGACTAAGGTGGGTAGCCACAATCATAGTATTCCCCAGGCTCCATGAATTTGGATCATTATAAGAATGGCTCCTACTCCATTTGGGAAATAATAAACATAGGAATCTAAAACTTTATTAAAAACATAAAATATGCTAACACTTTAAAATATATTTCATAAATATAATATGTGAAAGAGTTAAGTATATTTTCATATATAATACACGAAACAACATATTACACAAAATCAATTGCTCTACTATTCCTTTCTTCACTTTTCCCCATCTTCATATAAATATACACACATAATTGTGGTTTCTGGGGTTGTGTTACAAAAAAAATTACTATGTAATATAATTCTTCTATTTATAATTACACCATGGCTCTAACTAGTAAAATAACATAAAATGTTCTATAATATTCTAAAATTTGAGTGAAACCATTCCAATGTTGACATACACTCATTTTCCACTTTTACCACTACATACAGAAAATGTTATAGTAAAACTTCACACGTGTGTATTATCTACATACTTATGCTTTTATGGAATAATCTTCCAAAGTATTGATGAGTAATAAAGTATTTTTCAAATTTAAGATTTCAAATTATTAAACTGTGTTTATTAGACCATAGACATTAAAATCAATGAAAACTAGCCATAACTTGGCATGCATAAGTATACCTTTGGGAGCACCTAAGACATCAACATTATTTTAAATTTATGAATCTTTTTCTCTCTCCTGTGGGACCAGGAATCAAACTCAGGACCTTGCACTTGCCAGGCAAGAAATTCTACTAAGCTATCAATTTTATTTTGTAAAGTCTGAATCAAAATGCTCTGCCATGTGAATGAGGATTCACTTCACCTCTGATTTAAATGTAAACACATCAGTGAAAATTCTCAATTATACTTCAAATTATATTCAGCCTTATTTTCTGGTTGCTTTTAAAAAATACAAATTTTAACATGATCTATTTTAAAATAAAAATACTAAAACCATCTAACTAAAGGTGAGTCACCATGGCCCATTTTTCATTTATGCTAGCTATACACTCTGACAAGTCTTAAACTTCAAAGAAAACTCCAAACTTGACTAGAAAAGATTACAGCAAGAAATTTCCTATTTTCTAATTAAATTAATTGCAAATTTAAAGTATAATTCAGAAGGTTAAGGTTAGAAAGGTCCCTAAGACACTGACTTATTAGATATATAAGGAAAATTTATCAAAAAGAGCTATGACAATACTTCAAATCAATAAGGATTTTAAGAATAAATATTTCATTTCCATTATAATTCTGACTTTCATTTCCATTCGTTTAAAAACCAATCTTTGAATATGTTCATGTGTGCCCAGTGTTCTCTCGGCACCCACTGCTTTTAGAAGGCTGAAGAAAAATGGAATTCAAAACTTAAATGTATTCTCCAAACAGTTAACTGCATTTATATTTATACTCTGAATTCTAATTAAAACAAAACATGTGTCTTATATTCTGTTAGGTGTCAGGAATATTACTAAGTCAGTAAGTTAGGTATTGTTTCTTATTCCAATTTTATTGATAAAAATATAATGGCACAGTTTGAACAATGTGCTCAAGATCAAAGTTTAGAACTAATATTTGAAGTCATGTAATGCTATGCTCAAGTTTTCCCTCTTAAGTATCTCCTATAAGAAGAGCAAAGTTCCAGAACTCCCTACCCACAACAAATGACAAAGGATTAGAATGACAAACATATAACTCATGTTCTTTTCTTTATTCTACGTATTTTAATCACTGTAGTATATGAAGATATTTTCTAGAAATGGAAATTATATTCTAAATCAAAGAAAATTCAATAGAATAATGCTTTCATTTCATCTTCTACCAATCTAAACATCATTTTAAAGCAATATTTTCCAGTTCATTAAAGTCCTATTATACATCTAACAGGTGCTGACTCTTGGAAAAACAGGGCTAGCTTCTCACCCTGATCACTGTCTCTTTGGTAATAGCTGAATCATGAACCAGTTCTGATCTAAGTCTTATGGTAAACTAGGCTTGTGATGCAGCCAACTTATGAAAAATTTTAAGTGGGCTTTTATGTGACTCATTTCAATGAGAAAGCCATGCTCTGAATCACCAGGCTAGTGGACAAGATGACACATTCTTTAGTGAGCTCATATAGGTTGAAAATATGCCCACTATCATAACTAACAAGAGAATGCACAAATAGATTCAAGCAACACTTCAGTGCTAACCTGCATGGTATTTATGATTCTCCACATGATCTTGTAAAGCTGAAATTTTACTTTTCCTATAACAAATGAGGAAACTGAGGCTCAACCTAGGGTTATAGGAAGGGTAATATTCTTGGTCATATTATGAGCTGGAAAGTAATCAATCCAACATTCAAGTTCATTCATCCACAATCAAACCAATGCTCTTTCCAGGATGCCTTTAAGGAATTATTTCATTTCTCTGAAATTATGTCAAAGCATGTAGTTTTAAAATGTTTCTGATAAACAATTTTCAAAAAGTACACTGCCAAAGGTAGCATTACTAGTATTTTAATCTAATTAAAGGTACTAAAATAGACAGTATTTATATATCATGCAACTTGATTTATATATCATGCAACTTATATATCATGCTACAAAGTGAGCTCAAGGCTGTCCTAAACTGTACAGTAAGATCCTGTTTCAAAAAGACAAAAAAACTAAATAAATTATTTAGTTATACTTTCCTGCGTCATTCACTAATAGTGTCATAATAATCAGCAATTTAAATTTCCCAAAATCAAAAACAACTATAAGTGTGACATTTTAAAATGTGAAGATTAACAAATGAAAACAAAATACACATTGCTACCAGTTAGGGTATGTATTTACTCATTAGTACTTACAACTGATCTAAATTTAAATTAACCAAAATAATAATAGCCAGTACCTTGAAAATTAAGCTCTTACGAAATGAACACAAACTGGCTAAACTAAGACTATATTTTAATTATTTAATTATCTTAACTGGTGCATAAAAATTTAGTCTATCAAATTGGGTAACATGCAATTTTGATACATGTACACACTAAAATGTTTAAATCAGATTAAACAGATTTATCACTTCATTTTGTCATGGTTAAAAAATGGTAATATCTGTCCTTTAGCATTTTGAAATTTAGAATAGAAAACTATAATATGCTTCTGTGAAATACATACAATGAAAGTATATACTAACTACTTTCCAAAATTATATAAATCTAAAAATTCCATTTCAAATACCTTCCATTAATATACAATGAAATTTTACTTTGTTCAAAGATATGATACATTGTTATGTTTCTGTTAACTTTATATAAAATAATCATCTCTGAAATGTGAAAAATATAGATTTATTAATATTATATTTAATCACCTATCAAAAAAGATCCTCTTTTATTCTGTACAGAATACAAATTATATTTTGTATGTTGTGAATACGAGAAAATACCAGTTACTTTTGTTATTACAGTTCCATCAGGGCAGCTGTTCATGCTTTAATAAAGATTAGTTTTATATGGGGCATTGAAAAGCACAAACATTAATCTCAAACAAAAGTATTACCATTGGTGAGAAGCTGATTACTTAATGAGGCTTTCTCAAAATTATTATTTAATAAATCTCACAGGATAGCTACATAGTCCTTAAAAATAGTTGCATTTCTAATGTCACTCTGAGGCATTCAAATATTACAAATAAAATGAAAGCAGCAACAGTTGCTAAGAGAATTTGTATGTGATACTCCAGATTCAATGAATTTTATGACTATCAAATAAACTCACATTAATTCTTCATTTTACCAGTAGTTAGTTATGCAAATTTTGGGCAGGTCATCTAAATCTCTATGGCTCAATTTTTATTACTGCTAAAAAATATAAATTACAATTGAATTATTAAACCATTTCTGAAATAGCTGCCATGTACAGTTGGGACATATACGGGAATAAATAGTAGGTAACAAAGACAAGTTAAATCAGGCTACCATAATACATAAGTGTATAAATTATAAATTGTTATTTTTTAGAAAATAAATACATGTAATATTTTAAAATTAGACTATTATGGTTAAGAAACTGTAAGAAGAAAGCTATACGGTGATTGTACTATATGACATGACATTTTGAAAATTTTTGCCCATCTTATCCAGAATGGATAAGATTCCTCATATTCAGCCTCCCACCTCTACTAAATACAATTATAAAGCCTAGAAATAGTTCAAGAGGCAAAGTATAGAAGAATTGTGAAAGGTGCCATGAGAAACATAAACTGATAAGAACAACCTTGTTCTTTCCCAGGACTGGAGGAACAACGGAATTGCAAGGCATTTTACAACCTCCCACCCAAAGAATGAAGGTGGTACAGAACCTGTTTCCTGACACCCAGCGAATCAACAGAAAATGCCCCACTGGGCTTATTCATCCTCAGGATGAACAGAAGCGCTACAAACAACACCAGGAGAGTCTGCAGAACTGTACCGAGACTTATCAGTAGCCTCCTTGAGGATACGCCAATAAATCTGCAAGGAAAGTTCTTCAGGACCTGAGATGTCTTCATGCACCTAAAGACACAGAACAGCACAGAGTCTCGTAAGCTTCCTTTCAGGAAGACCCCCTCACGCTGAACACACTAATGGCTAAAGAGCACAAGCCAATGTGGATCATGTCACAAGAAGTACCCAGGCCAGGACTGGCCAGCAACAGACATCCTGACTTGACAAGCTTCTCGCCTCAAGGAATGCCTTCCCCACCATGCCTTAGATTTTCCTGCACCACTGAGAGCCACCAAGAGGAGGAAACTGTCAGCAAGGAGGCTCCTAGTACAGCAAGAAGCCAGGCTCAACAGCACCTTCATCCTGTCAGGGCAGAACCTTCTTTTCCCAACTCAGACACAACACCAGGAGGAAACATGAGGAGTCTCAATACACCAATTACACCAAGAAAACCAAAATAGATCACACATGCTCAGAGAATTCAATGGTCATTACCACTATAGCCTACTAAAACAGGCTATAACCTATAAGCTAAGTACAAAGTCACTACCAAGTAAGATACAAAATTTAAATAGGATGCAGACTCCTAAAATGAATAGACCACTAGAGGAAAAAGAGTCAGAGAGGATATTTGAAGAAATAATGTGTATAAATTTCACAAATTTGCTAAAAGATACAAACTAACAGATTCATGAAGTGAATCCCAAATAAATCCAGACAAATAAGTTAAAGAAATTCATGCCAAGACACATAATTAATTTTGATAAGATAAAGACAAAGAAAAACATCTTGAAATTGGCCAGAGCAAAATGGAATTTTACTTACAGGGAAATACAAGTTCATAGGGCAGGTATACCCTGGAGCTGGAAGCCTCTCCAGGAGCTGTCTCAGCTGAGAACAGCTACTACATATTATGTCACGCTTGCTCCAAGTCTGGGTCACATCCAATAACTTAACAGATATAAGGCCTGACTCCCTTCCCAGCTTACTGGGAAATAAAGGCCTCTGTCTTGCACCAATTTAAACAATTCTGAAGGTCCGACTCAACTTCCTGTATGTTGTTCAACTAAGGTCATTGTTGAGACAATAACATAGTTTGGCAAAGATAAGTTTCCACTACCCAGTTTTTCTTCTTGCCTTGTTCCTCTACAGTGTTCTAACCTAAGAATGTTCCCTGTGTGCTAGTCTCTGAGTCCACATTCTAGAAAATTCAACCTATAATTATAATTAACTATAGACAGCACAAGAAGAAAGGGCCTGCTCAGGAGGCATTTAAATTAAATAGAATCAGTCCTTGACCACAAGAAAAGCCTCCTTCAACATTTTATTAGTCTGTTTTGAGCCTTCATTAACAAACATTACATTTTGTTTCAAATTAAAATCCAATTCAAATTTTAAATTAGGCCTCAATCTTATAACAAATAGAATTCAAATATGTACATTTAATGTTAATGATAATGGAACCAGATTGTATAAGGTCAAGGTCACTATACAACATTCTGAAACATTTTTTTCCCCTCAGAAACAGAACAAACAAAACATTCATAAGAAAAAAGCAAAGAAGCAATTTCTTGGACCCAGAATGATTCTTACATATCTAAATAATATGAAGTAATAAGATGTAACTGATGCTTTCTATCTAAATCTTTACCATATAACTTTAAAATCTGAAAATATGTAACAGTATGACAATTACTCAATGAACAAAGTTATGCTGACTAACTTTCTTCAGTGGTTCTTCATGTAAGAGTATTGGGAGAATAGAGTAGATTATTAGGGCTGGTTAGCTGGGCTTCTGGAGGGGCCTGGCAGGTAGCAGTAACAAAGTGGAACACAGGTTCACTGCAGAAGGAAGAAGAACCTATCATGAGATGAAACAAACCAGAACTTACTGATCTCATAGCACAGTGAACCTGTGAAAGAAGACTGGGTGACCTCACTGGTCTGGGGCACATTGAATTTGAAAGCCATCTTTATTTTCTTATTATTATATTCAGTGCATATTAATTGCACAAACTCATGGTTTCATTGTGGCATTTCCATATATGTATATAATGTTCTTCCCTCTCTTAGCTCTCCTTCTCCCTCCCCTGTGGTCCTCTTTCTCCTTGCTATAGCCACCTTTGTACTTTTGTGTCCTCGTCTCCTTTTTCTAGATTCAGCAAATGAGAAAAAACATATAGCACTGTATTTTTTTTTCTGAAATTGCATAAGCCACTTGCATATATTCCAACTTGTTTTGTGTCAACTCCTTGAAATCTTTAAACTTATGGTTTGTTTCATCTCATGATAGGTTCTTCTTGCTTCTGCACTGAACCTGTGTTCCATTTCATTACTGCTACCTTCTAGGCCTCTCCAGAAGCTCAAATGACCAGCCCTAACAATCAGCTTTATTCTCCCAATACTCTTCCATGAGGAACCACAAAAGAAAAATTACTCTAACTTTAGCTTTCATTGCCTCACAATCAATACCCCTGCATGCTTTGTGGTACGTGAGAGACTGATAGTTTCAATTATGCAATCAGCCTGAGCTGACTGATTCAACCCACAGTCAATTGGGAATGATTCTGCCACAGAGCCAATGGACAGACTCAATGAGTGATATCTGTTTAATATGGTAATGAGAAATAAACAGACCAAATTAACTAAATAGCAAGGAATGCACCACCAAATTGGTCTAATCCTTCCATCTTTCTCCTAAGAAATGCTGTTTTGTATGAAAACACACATTCAACTTCATTAGCATCCATATTCATTTCTTGTTTTGCAGTTAATACTGACTTTACTAATTTTTGTTCGGTTGCTTTATGAGATCCAGTATGAAAATGACAACCTGAGCAAAAGAATCATTCGCTGACTTTAGAAGTACCCTGTGAAATTCCTATTTAGTTATCTGAAAGAGAGATAGTCATCCTGCCTCAACCTTGCACAGTTTAGGACTTAAAAGCATGTGTTGCCATAGCCAGTTCTACTCTTTTGTTTTTAACTAGTCCTGATCAATAAAATGAATTCTCCCTGTCACTTTTCCCAGCTTTTCTCCTTGCCCTCTCCTCGTTGGCCCATCCTCAAGTTCTCACTTTCCTTTTAATTGTGTTATACCTTTCTATTTGTATTTCTTCTTTTGAGTTCTTATACTATGGAGACTATACAATATTTACACATGTGGGTCAGGTTTATTTCACTTATAAGTATATCTTAAAATGGAATCCACTTAAATATAATATAGAGTGTGCCTAAGGAGAGTCACATGGAGAGAAAACATTCTCTCAGGCTTTCACAGAGAACAAATTGGTTAAGCAATGGCCATGATTCATCCACATGGCTGACACTGACAAAGGATATACAAACTGCAGTACAAGTTTATATGATAAATCCTGAGGGTACATGACTGACCTTATTAGATACAAAAGTTACATTTCTTGTTATATAGGTCTTGATTTATCTTGGTCTTAACCATCCAGCAGGAAAGTATAAAAATAAGGTATATAAAGTAAAGCCATATTAATATGCTGAGCTGTGAAAGGCTCAAGTCAACAACTTTTGTGGATAACTCACTACTGTTAAACTGTGTTGGATTGTTTTGCTGAATTTATGCACCTATAATATTTAGATGCCAATGGAATACCCATCCCTGACAGGTCTAAACAAAAAAAAGGAGATACAAAGGAAGGACCATTTTGTATTTGTATACAGAGAATAGTCAAGATAGATATACAGCTACTCTTGCTTAATTCAATGAGTGGAAAGATTTGTACTAATAGTGTTTGGATAGGATATCCTGTCTGCTTCTTGTACTGTGGATAACCACTAAAGAGATAGCAAGGTACAATGTATTAATTTTGAAACAGTCCTATTAATCAGTTTTGAAACTGTCTCATTTGCTATTTGCTTCTCAATAAAATTTAAAAAAAAGAATTGTCTCCCATTATATGATTTGGGGTTTTAAAAGAGATAGCTGAGACTCAATGACACATACAAAGTCTTCAAAAAATCTTAGAAATTATTCTCTAAACTATAAAAAATACCTAATTTACAGTAAATATTCTATAAATGCTTAATAAATAAAATAATGAACAAATGAATGTCTTAAAACACACTGAAAATCATTAAATATATTCAAACAAATATATGAAAATAACAATGCCTATATCATTACAAAATTAAATGTCCATTATGGGGACTGAACAAAATGCTGTTTCTAAGAAGCAATCAATTACCAGGTTATTTCTACATAAGAAAATTAAACTACAAAAAGAATGAAAAGAATGAAGAACTTTTTTTTTTTTTTTTCAGAACCAGGGATTGAACTCTGGCCCTTGTGCTTGCCAGGGAAGTGCTTATCCCACTGAGCCATCTTCCTGGCCCCAAGATCTTCATGTAATAGAAATCTAAAGTTTGATTAAACCTTTCTGAATGTTAACTAAGATTTTCTGAATTAGTACCTAAGGAAATGCTTTAATAACTGTACACAGAGTTGGCTCTATTACCAACTCTAAATAATTTAAATGAGGCTGAAATAGCTAACTGTATCAGCCAGGGTTTTACTAAAGGAACAGATACAACAAAAAGATGCACACTGAAGTGTACAAGATTGGCTTTTGATGGTCAGCTACAGAGTCAGATGAGGAAGCATGCAGAGGGCATCTACACACTGGAGAGTGAAGGATGTAGTCCAAGGTCTGGAGCTCACTGTGGAGGCCAATGGGTCTGCCACTGAAGGCTGATGAGTGGACACCACCAGGCAGAAGGAGCCAAGGCAGGGGCCAAAGAGTCTGTGCTGGAAGCCAGGAGACTGTCCAAGCTGCCTGAGAAAACAGAAGTCGCCCGAGAAAATACAAAGCTCCAGCCTTTCTCAATTTTTTAAAAAAATTCTTTAAATGATGAGTTGCTGTAGGGTGGAGCCTCCATACCCTAGGGTATGGAATTGCTAAGCTTATTCAGTTAAGCTTTTAACTTCTCAAGTTGACACATTGTATCAACCACTACACTAACAAAAGGAAAATAGTGCTAGTTTTATTTCATTTATATCCTAAGTTTGTCCAAAGAAAATCCATATTTTACTAACTTCAAAGTCTTGGTGTCCTTTTTGTACATATTTTCAGGATTAGTAAGTCAATCATTTATGAGAAGTTTCTCATGTGTTTTCTCTTCCATTATTTTCCCTTAAAGTTGTTTACTGTTTCAGATGACTCTTTAAGAATTTCTGAAGGAACTTGGAAGGTCAGTTAGATACTTTCATCTATGTTGTTGCTTTAAAATTACTTGAATTGTTAAAGCAATGGGGCAAAAATTAGTAAAATCAGCATGAATTTTGATTGGATACTTAGAATGCTGGTCCAGTCAAGATAACAGTGCCATCAATTAATGTAAGCAGGAAAATATAACCTGACAAACCACTCCAAATGTCAAAAGCGGCCCTGAAACCTGATAATGTAACTGAAGCCCTTTAAATCTTAGTGATAAACTATCATGCCAGTGTTTAAACAAGGAAAGGTTGATGCTTCACATTGAAAGCATTATGATATGCTCATATCAAAATTTATCAGAAATAGATACACTATGAACCCTTTAATGATTTCAACTTTAATATTTATGATTATAAACAAAAACCTAATAAAAATGAGAATTGGTAAAACTATGTGACATTATGTTTTTCTTTAGAAAAGGAAGTTTTTAAAGCCAAGTAATTGACTTTTAAAGTATCATAAATATATTTTTCACATATCTTGCAATATGCTATATTTGCATATGTTTTATATATAAATACATTTCAGATACTCATACATACATATCTCTCTAGATTTTAATATATAAACATGTTTAATTTTTTAAAGAAACTGTTGTGTGTATAGGTGTCATAATGTACATAAATATTTGTCAGAATTTTTCTTACAATTACCTAGAGTTGATTTTTTTTGTTTCTCTGCTGACAAATATTTTTAGAATACCTGTTTATTGTCAAGCTAATAATCTCAATTTTCATTTCAAGCCCCTAAAATCATTTCAAATGAACACACAGGGAAAAAGCCTTCATGTTAGACACACCTAAAAGAAATAGGAATTTGATGAGACAGCCCTTACACATGTTTTATCTGGCCTTATAGTCAGAAAACTTAAAGCCTTCTCTTGTAGAAAGTCAGGAATTAGTAAAATACATGCCAGAAAGATGGACTATAGATATATATAATCCTCTAAACAATCATACAGTATAATATTTTGTTGGCATTATTAATATAGATTATTTATACAGTATGTAAACTAGATTAAGATTAAAAAGTCTTTAAGAAGAGAATATATAGAAAATAAAATATTGAAAATATTTCTAAATAGCCATTTCAAAATGTCTCTTTATGGGTACTTTTTGGTATTTTTCATTCATTATTAAAACACTATCTTCACTAGGTTTTGATCAGATTAAGCATAGAGTCTTTCAGATTTTTTCAAAATAAATGCTTTTTGGCAGTTATTGTCCTGAAAGTGAAAGTCAAAGCAATCAGAGCCCTGGCTTTTACATATATCTATATAACTCATCTTAAATGGTTAGTTAGCAAAACACTTGTAGACCAAGATATAATTCAAAATATCTTAATCATTTCTCATCTAATGTTATTCTTAAGATATAAATATTATAAAGTCCTAATTATATAAAGTTAATACATGATGGAAAATCATAATATATTGCAAATAAATCATGTGCTAAAGTCAATGCTGTATTTTAACAATTGGAAAGTTAATAAAAAAGGAAAACTGGGCTGAGGAGATAGCTCAGCATTCTAAACACCGGCCGGGCAAGCACAAGGACCTAGGTTTGAACCCCAGTTCTGCACATTGTGCTGCAGTGATGGCTACTAACACCAAGTGTGATGGTACAGACCCGTAATCCCAGTCCTGCTGAGGGTGAGACAGGAGGGTCACTATGAATCCAAGCAGCATAGTGAGACCCCGTACCAAATGAAAAAAACATAAAAATATATATAAGGGAAGAGCTGTCAACTCTTTTGGATTGCTGAATTGTCCCACTTCATTTAGTAAACCTCAGTTTCTGATAAGCTCTGGATACCAAATATCTCTACCCATGACTGTTACATTCCTATATAAATCTGAGTAGTAATTCAAATATTTTCCTATTCATTAGTCAATAAGATGTATGTCCTTTGCTGTGTATAGTGTTGATGGATCACCATGTCCCAATTCTTACTCCTGACAAAGCTACCTGAGAAGGTCTCCTTAGCATATGCTAATGTAACATTCTGCATCTCATTCTATGCAAGTTTAGACCCCAAGAGAATGGCTGTAATGATTATAAGTGTTGTAAAATTTCAGGATTTGAGGAGTGGGTACGTATGCATGAATATCTGTAAGCATCTAAAATGAGAACTTCAACAGAGAACTTCACTGAGACATAAGTTCTTTGTCTAAATAGTAAAGTAGGAGAAGAACAATAGTACTTCTTTTGTATTGCCTAGAAAGTTTTAAGGTGTGATATTAAAATTTTCTAAAGATTTATAAATTGTCCTCAGTGCACTAGCTTCTGAAGTATCAAAGAGGTAAACTCATCTGAGCCAAAACCAACCACTATAAGAAAATGTACTAAAACTGTAATGTCCAGTGTGGTGGCAAAACGCTCTTAAATTTGCAGTGACTCAAGATCAAAACTAATAAAATCCAGAAACAGTTCACTGAATAACTCAAAGTTTAATTCTCTCAAAATTGCAACCATTCACAACACTAAACTGAATTATGAAGAGAAAGGAGCCCCTGGTGTCCTTATTCTCTGCTGCAATAATAATACATTTTACAAACTTCTTTATCTAATTCTGAAGGCTGCAAACATGGGAAGTAACCAACCAGAAGAGAGACAGTTCAGGTAGAGTTTATTACAGAGACAAGCATAATGCTGCAAATAAAGCAAAGAAAAATCGGAGACATAAAACTAAAGTCCACAGGAGGAGATAGCAGCGTAGTATGCTAGTGGTAGCATATAGATTTTTTTTTTTTTTTTTTTTTTTTTTGGCAAACTGGGGACTGAACTCAGGCCCTTGCGCTTGCCAGGGAAGCACTTATTCCACTGAGCCATGTCCCCAGTCCCCGAAAGCACATAGATTATGATACTGAGTCTTAGAAAAAAAAAGTTTATAAGGTTTCAGCTTAGTTGTAAAAAAGTCTGAAAAAGGACAATGCATTTTAGGAAGATTCGTATTAAAATAGTTAATATTGTAAAATGTTTCCTTTCAACCTATCATCTGGATTTTGTGAGCTAATGAATATAAGCCTAGAAATATCTAAATATAAACAGAATTCTTAATTTTGTTATATTTGGTTAAGAAGACTGATTCCCAAAATATTTCAGTGATTCTTCAAAATGAGCTAAAGATACTTCTTTATGCTTACATGTGTTTAATCATGAATGATGGGCTCTTTTTGAAGTACCTCAATTGCTTTTAGTAAGATTTGCAATCATTCTGAACAAATTATAAAGCAGCCTAGAAGAAATAATGTGCTTTGCTATATTAATGCATTCCTAAGTTCAGTAGATTGAGCAAAGATGATTATAAAAGGGAAATGTGTAACCTTAGTCACTCCTGGGATCTATCATTGAAAGATTAAGAATGAAACTAAAGGCTTTTCAATACTCGTGAAAGGCTGTTATCTGAGAGCTGTTTTTTTAAAGCTAAACTATACAAAACATCTGTGGACACCCAAAATTTTTCATTAATATATTAATGTTTGGCAGACAATATATATGAGCTTTAATTTTGATTATGCCCTTAAGGGAATAAGAGAATGTTTTAATTCGCTTGTTTGATGAGTTACTACAAGTTTGTGCTTATGTTACTATCTCCATAGTAATTGATTGTTTAAGCTAGTGTTTCCAAGAAATTGAGATATAAGAGATATTTAGAAGTCACATATAAATCATTTTTTTATTTCAATACATTAGTATTTATTCTGATGTATCAAAAAGAAGTAGAAATTTAAATAGAAGTATAACTAGAATACCAAACTCATAAATTCATGGGCATTACTATTAACAAAAAGATAACCTTTAAAACCTGAGAATATATATATATAATATAATATAAATACATATTGCATTGTGTGTACTACATAATGTTTACATTACTTATAGGAAGTTGGTATTTAAATTGATTTAATATAATATTAAGGAATATAATTACTCACCTAAACCATGAAATAAATAATCTGTATAATGTATAACAAAAATCCCAATGCTGATTCAAGAATGAATGAATTTAAAAAATACATATTCTATTTACTTAGTATACACATCTCACAGTATAGCACTTAATTTATGATTGCTTTCAACTATTATTAATGTTTTATGGATTAAAATGCTATCTATTACTCTTTTTTTTCCCAATCTAATTTATAAGCTCAGTTATCTCGTAGTCAAGTTGGATGCTTTGTACACATATAAACTTTATGCATGTTGGCTTAGAATTACCATAATAGGTTTACAAGAATTAATGACAGCATTTTTTGCTTTGATCTGGCAAAGTCAGTCTGTCTGACATTATACTTTGGAAGATATTTAGATCTCCTGCTCTTATTTTAATATATAAAATAAGAATATATAATTTAATTTTAATATATAAATTATAAAATTGAATCATGGCATAAAAAGTTCAGGCTCTTACAAAACAGTTCTGCTATGTCTATATAAATGCTTTGAGAATGAAGTTTTCAATTCAGAAAATGCTAAATTCTGGCCATGTTATTTGAACTAAAAATGTTTTGTCTACTATAAAATAACACAACAATTGGGAGGTTAATTGCCAGTATGTATTGTTGGCCATATGCTAAAGGACCACATGCAAAATCATATTAATATATGTAATATGTCATTAGCAGATAGCAACATGAGATATACATAAGACACTAGAATACTGAGAAAAAGGAGCACAGCTGAGCCTTAATTTCCTTAATTTTAAAGTTTCTTTAAAACATTGTCGGGTGTGGTGTACCATGTCTGCATGTCTGTAATTCCAACACTCTGAAATGATGAGGCAAGAGAATTGCAAGTTCAAGCCCAATAATGGGGAAGATAGTGACTTGGTGAGTATTTGTCTCAAAATAAAAAAGGGCTGGAAATATAGCTCAGTGAAAAAGTTCAATCCCTAGGATCCTGTTTAAAAAAAATCTCTGATAATAGAGATTTAAATTATAGAATTTCCATGGCTGTTGGAAAATAGCAGTTTCATATTATGTCTAAGGCATTTGATATTCAGACAGATAGTGATGTTAAGCTCAACTGCCTCTGTTACAAGATAATAAGATCATTAATCCTCTCTTCTGAATGTTTAACAACTAAAGTTTGCAGACCAAAAGTTAGATAGATGAGCTAAAAGGATAGCCAATATTCTGGCCCTAGTCCTTCAAGATCCACAAGGACTCAGGACATAAGAGAACTTCTGCTGTGACATGTTATAACCCAGTAGTGTTGCAAATTTTCTGATCAAGGCGATTAGGGGGCCACAGAGGAAAATGATCGACAATATACAGTGTGCATAAGGAGACTCACCTGGAGAGAAAAGCATCTCTCAGGTTTTCACAGAAAACAAATTGGTCAAGCAATGGCCATGACTCATACAGATGGCTGATGCTGATGTGGTTCCAGGGTAAAGTCCTGAGGGGATTTGACTGGCCTTATCAGGTAGCAAAGTTACCTTTTTAGTTATACAGGTCTTGCTTTCACTTGGTATTAACCTTCCAGCAGAAAAGTGTAACCACACAGTATAAAAAGTAATGCCATATTAAGATGCTGAGCTGTAAAAGGCTTAAGTCTACAATTTCGGACAATGCCAGTTGTACTGATAATTCATTACTTTTATGAATTATTGGACTACATTTTTTTTTTTACTGAATTCGAGTACTTATGATCTTTGGACTGGCTTCAAAAAATGATTTCTCTAAATACAGCTTCTCTAACTGCAATAGAATACCCGTCACTGACAAAACAAAACCATAAAGGGGGATATCTTGGGAGCCATGAAGCTAGGAAATCAATCAAATGTGTGTAAGTGGGACTAGACCTCAGTGTCTAAAACAAGCAAGCTACCTCAATCCTGAGATAAACATCCTGTCTGGTAAAGGTCAACTATTAGTCACTAGGTCTTATGTTACTAACTTTGCAAAAGTATAAATAAGGGGCCAGGGAGATGGCTCAGTGGAATAAGCGCTTCCCTGGCAAGTGCAAGGGCCTGAGTTCAATCCCTGGCTCCACCAAAAAAAAAAAAAAAAGTATAAATAAATGACCATTTTGTTGTTAAAAACAATTATACATATATATAGATATAGATATATAGATATATATCATATATATATGATAAGATAGATATACAGCTACTTTTTCTTAGTTCATTGAGAAGAAAGGCTTGTACTAATATTGATTAGACAAAGATATCAGTCTGTATCTTGTCCTCTGAATAACTACTATAAAGATAATACTATGTAAGGTATTAATTATTGTACTTGTCCTACTATTTCATTGCTATTTTATCTTTTTTTCTCATTAAGATGAATTTTAAAATTTTTTAAATATTAAAAAATTCTCTGATAATAATCAAAGATGAAAGGGAAGAAGTACAAAAAGACTTGTTCTAGAGTAATATTACTGAAAAACTACACTGCCACTATAACCTACAACCAAACTTCTGCTTATGTAAGAAAAATAAGCCCTTCACTTGTGTAAATCACATTTAATCAAGATTTCTGGTGCCAGGCAGATATCTCAGAGGATTAAAGTGCCTGCTTAGGCAGACTCAGGAGCTGGGGTTTGATCTCCAGTGAGTCATGCTGGCCCCACCCCCAGGACATGCTGACACAGCAACTGAGACTCAGGGTGGTGGTGCATCCCTTTAATTCCAGAGCTTGGGAGGCTAAAAACAGGATGATCACTATGAGTCCAACCTGTGTAGTGAGACCCTGTAGGCCCTGTACTAAATACATTAAAAAAAAAATTCTGATACGTAGAGCTGAATACATTCCTCAATAAGAAAACAACCCAGAAAAAAATACAAATTCAAGAAAAAAGAATCAGTAATATTATTACATATAAGTTAAAGCTTCTGAATGTTTAAAAAAGGAACTAGAAAAAAACGAATTTAAAATTAAAAAGGAACTATAAAATATATGCAACTAATATGATAAAAGTATAACTGTATAATTAGTAAAATATGTACTACAAAAATTACATATACCCATAAGAAAACCATTTCTTAACATCTTTAAGATTAATAATAGATTCATAAATAAAACTTATGAACAGAAAATTTGCAAGAGATATTTTTAAAAATATTTTCTGTGTTAGTTGTCCAACAAATGTAAATTAAAATAAAACAAACAGCATGTTTTGTCCAATAGATTATCAGAAATAGTGGTTTTATTTATTTGTTTGTTTTGTGGTACTGGGGATTGAACTCAGGACCTTGAGCTTGCCAGGCAGGCACTTCTTTGAGCTATCTCCTTGGCCCCTAGAAACAGTAGTTTTATACTAAAAGCCAAGGGTTTAGTGAAATGGGTAATATCAATATTGCTCATGAAAATATATATTCTATAACATTTTGAAAGGCAACTTAGCAATATACATTGAAATACTAAAAATATAATGAGTATTTGGTTGAGTAAACTTAGGTATGAAAATCATTTCAAAATAATAAATATTAAAACTGTCTTCATGGATTAAATACATTAAGAAATACAGATAAGGCCCCGTGGAACAGAAGCAAAATATGAAATCTTAAAAATTTTAAACACAAATTTTAATCACTTGGAAAAAATAGAATGAACTGTTAACTAACAATTTCAGGGTGTTGAATCTCTCAGTAATTTCTTTATATTTTAATCCAATTCTAAAAATTCCACTTAGAATGGGAAATATGGTGTTCTGGTTTTGAAGTTAATATAAAATAAAGGAATAGAATGAAAGTTTCTGACCCTCAACACATCAGTGATTCCATATATTCAAAGCATTTGATCAATTTCCTGTCACTGAAGCATGTTGCTTATTCCTTAGTTTCATGGTGTTGGGAATGTAAAGACAGATAGATTATAGCAGAAATCCTAGGTAACTGCTTATATAGTGAAATGAGCTGAACTAGAACAACCACATGCAAGGTAAGCAGGAAAAAGAGAGAGAGAGAGAGAGAAAGTCTAAAGCAAAATAGCCAAACAGCCTGAAACTGCATGCTATTAGGAAATGACAGCGATATTCAAAGATAGATGGCACCGCTTCAAGACAAGGCCTCAACCCCATGGGGCTAAGGAGGCACAAGCATCAGAGAGGAACTATAGCCTCCAACTGCTGACAAATGATAAGCATCCTCAGGGATGGAAATTACAAGTCACACGCAGATGTTGGTGGCTTCAGTGTCCACAGGAATGCAGTAATGCCAGCAGCAAATTCAGATCAATGTAATTTCCATGTTAGAACAGAAAAAAACTCTATCCACATTTGAGCACATTTTCCTTTAAAACCTACTTCTTTAGAATTAGATATTGTATTTCTCACTTCTTATCCTAAGGATCTAGATAAAGTAATTGAAATCAATAGTTGAGAAATGATACCAACCAGCACACTGCCTACAAAAGATTGTTTCATCATAGTAATAGAGAGACCACCTGAGGAAAGTCTCTATGACCATCATGAGAAAGAAAAAAAAAAACTGAAGATATAAGATATGCATCAAGAAACAAATGTAAGGCAAAAATGCCCACAATATTCACTTTCAAACAAGTCTAAATATGAAAAACCTTTATGTGAACCTAAAACAAGCCATTTAGTCTACGATGTACAGTAGGGTTGCTATGAATAATATAATTTTCAATATTAAAAATTAACTTTTTTTTACAAGTGTATATATTGGTTGAAGTGAATTGCCTCTGCATTTTGCAAATAAATCCATTGATAATACAGTTCTCAACTTAGCCTTATCAAATATGAGCTGAAACACATAGATGGGCTATGTCTCTCAACATTAGCTTTCTCACCAATAAATTGGTACTACACCAATCAAACAATTGCTCACATTAATTAATCATTTTTATAATGGAAACCCTATGAGAATAATATATAATGATGTTGTAATTACTACTGATTGTTATGGTTTATATCTATATGATCCCCAAGCCTCATAGATTCATACGTGGGGCTCTTGGGATGTGGTTAAATCACAGGTATGTGATGCCAGATCAAGGGCATTCACTCATTGGGTATAGCATCATTCTACGTGTGGCTGAATAGGCTTACTGAAGTCAGAAGCCCCCCCCCCCAGTGGGGTGGCACGAACCAACAGGCTTGTAGTCTGCATGGAATGAAAAGGAAAGGAAGGCTAACTACTTACTGCCTCTTGTCTGCGTACTGTAATCTGTCGTGGCCATCTATCGTGGTCCTCTGCCTTGGAGCCAGCCAACTACAGACCGAAAACTCTATAAACTTTGATCTCAAATAAACTCTCCTTCCTTTAACTTGTGGGTGTCAAGTATTTTGGACAAGCAGCAAGAAAATACCTAACATATTGATTTTCTAAAAAATCATTGAGGAGATAGCTCAGCAGCATAAGCACCTTCCTGGAAGCACAAGGTCCTAAATTTGATCACTGGTACAAAAAAAAAAAGTAGAACAGAAAAGATTCTATAAAACTCTTAACATTGTCCAGGGGCCAGGTAAATGGCTCAGTAGAATAAGTGCTTCCCTAGCAAGTGCAAAGGTCTGAGTTCAATTCCCAGTTCCACCAAAAAAAAAAAAAAAACCCTCCTGGCAGTCTTAAAAAGATCACAGCAAAGGCAGTGGCTGCTCCTCCCATATCCTTTGGCCTTATTATTTCTTCACGCACAGTTGACCTTCTAACTGCCAGTACCGGCCATGTTTCCCGAAGGCTTTCTTTGGACACCAGTTCCTATTTGTTTTTTTTTTTTTCATTTATTTTTATTTCATTAAAATACAAATGTCAATCAGACAATTTCAAGACACCTTAACCATACACATTCGATGAATTAATACATTGCAAACTGTTTTCATAACGTTTTGGTATTGTACAAGGTACATACATGATATTATATTTACAGATATTATTTTAGCAGGTATCTCTTATCAGTGAATTAAGAGTGGTTGTTTACTTATCTTATTTTTTTATACCTGAATTATATCAAAAATTAAATAATTATTTACCTAGTGGATGACCACAGTACTAAAAGCCGACATAATATCCTGTCCAACTACCATTAGTGCAGATCTTGTCTCTCAGAATTATGTAGAAGCACAGCGTTATCTATCCCAACTGTACTGTCTATACACACACATCATGATTTTTTCTTTCTACAACCCTTCCTTTGTCTACACCTGTCAAAAGTGGGCACTCCATTGACATTCAACTAATTTAGGTGCTTGAACTCGACACCACAATCCAACACCGTCCAGCATTCTACAACCATAGTAAGTTATTCAAATAAATTGTTGACCATATCCATTTACAGCTCAGCTTAATATTATGGGCTCACGATGTATACTTCATTTTTATACTTTTCTGCTGGATGGTTAAGAACTAGGTAGATCAAAACTTATATATCAACACAAGAACTTTATATTTCCTATGTGGTCAGTGAAGTCCTCTCAGGGTTTATCTTGTAGTCCTGTATATTATTCTGTAGTTCCTTTGTCTGTGTCATCCATGTGGATGAGTCACAGCCAATGCTTGACCAGATTGCTCTCTGTGAGAGCTTGAGAGAAAGTTTTCTCTCCATGTGACTCTCCCCAGGCACACTTTAGAACTTCAATCTCTTTCCTCTGTGGCTCCATAATCTCCTTGTTGAGAAAATTTGGAGCTCAACTGAGTTTCATGATGTTGCAGTACAGGTTCTCCTATGTCCTGAGTCTTTGCTGACCTTGATTTGTTTTTCATGCAATAAGTCAGAAGTGCCAAAACCTGCCTGCTGTGGGCAAGTCTCTCAACTGAGTATTAGTGAAACCAGGTATAAATATGGCAGCCTATCACCTGTCAATAGGATGCTCTGAGGTACATGTCCTTGAGTTCTTCAGTGGGACTAAGCTCCCTCCCCTACATGATAATTTGCTTGATAATAGGCAGTTTATTACCTTGCTTCTCTCTAGTGTCACTTTCCCATCAGTGTGTCCTAGGATCACCTCACAGACAATTCCTTTACCCAAATTCTTTTCTCAGAGTGCACTGTAGGTATAACCCAAATTAAGTGACATTTTATTATCCTCCTGAAGAGTGCATATTAACTCCTGTCATATTACAACTTATGTCATATGAGAACTTCTAACTTTTACAGCCTCCATTTCCACTCATTGCAAATAAGAGCTCATGATTTATTCAAACCATCCCTTCATTCCTATTTCTGTGTCTCTGTTTACATTATTTGAAATTCCATCCCACCCACTATTACCTTTTTCTTGATATACTATAATCTTAAAATTTGTCAGTAAAAATTGTTCATTGAGCATTTCTCAAACTTAAGAGAATAAAATTTTCCTGGATTCCCAATGTTAACTTTACATATAATTACATGGTATATCATATTTACATACAGAATAACTTAAAATGGTATCAACTCCTACAGCTAACAGTACCTACATAATTATGAAATTAAAGCTGTTACACAATAAATCCCCAAAGTATAAAATCAATAGAGTTCAAATTATCATTAGTTCAATGTGATGCTTACTTCTACGAACTACTCCCACTGATGTGGGTCTGCTGTAGGTCCCTAGAACCATCTTGTACCTATACATGAGTGATACTTTGAGGTACCTACTGTCATGAAGTGATGCAATAAGGGTTATCTCTCACATGCCGGAAATTAAAAATTGACCCAGCTCTATCAGCACGCACTATGTTAAAGTCAAAATGGATTAAAGATCTAAACATTAAAACAGAAACACTCAATCTCCTGTCCTTATTCTCATTAATAAGAACACTTTATTTTCTTCAGGATGTTCAGTACACTACCATTTAACAATCACTTCTTGAAGTGAGTCATTTACATGTAAATTTGCTTATATTGTTTTTCATTAGACCACTGAATAATTCTTTCTTATATGTTTGGTACAGGCTCTCACTGTGTAGATCAGATCTCACTTGTGGTGATCCTCCTCTCTTCAACCTCACCAGGGCTGGGGTTATAGGCATGTTACCATGCCTGGACTTGGTTGCCACTGGCTCAGAGTGCCTGGGTGCAGGCCAGCACGGCACGCAGTGCCAGGGATCTAACCCTGGCCCCTGCACTTACCTAAGCAGGTGCTTAGTCAGCTGAGCTATCTTGTGGGCCTTCACCACTGAATACTTCCTAGCACTAACATCCTTATAAATTCAAAAGTAGATATACACTCACTATACCAGACTCAGTTGTAAGGTGATTTATACCACATTTTGTACTGATTAATACTGTTGATCAACATTCATTGTTTTTTTTTTATTTGTTTGCATTTTAGTACTGGGGATCAAACTCAGGACCCTTTAGACTGGCAGGTGCTTATGCCATGGAGCTATCTCACCAGCCCTATGTTTATTTTTAAATAACAGTAAGATACATTGATTTACATTAGATAACACCAATTCAATATAGCTACTCCCTATTTGTCATTTTTTCACAATTTTCCATGATTATTTATTACTTTACTATTAGAAATCTACTACAAATTATTACAGAATTAAAAATTTCCCTACTGTCTTTCCAAGCCTTCTAAAGCCATGTCAGCCACAACAGACTAACATTCATCTATGAAAGCTTCCTACCATAATCTGTGCATTTACTTACATGCTCTTTTTAATGTGGAATGATCCCTCACAAATTCAGATGTCACAGTGTAGCTAAGAAGAGGACAGGCTCTAAATTCAAACCAAAATATATTCTAGTTGGTGATTCTGATAGGTAGAAACTGTATGATTTGGACAAGCTGCTTAAGGTCTTTAAACCACTAATTGATAAATGAGGAAATAAAAATCATCCCAAAGGGCCTCAGAAATAGGAATGTAGATAAAGGCTCATAAAGTACATGGATCACCTTTAATTATCCAAAAATGGTAACAATTTTTATTCTTAATACTTTAGTCATTTCAGGTAGAATGAATCATTTCCTCTTTTATCATCACAGTTCATTTTTGTTTGTGTTTCATATTTGGCTTGCACTTTGCTGGACACAGCATTAGCTATATGTATATTTCACAACCAGACTACTTGTTAGAGCTTAGTCATTGAATTTCACTTTCGCACAGCCTCTTATAGTGCTTTCCATGAACAATACTAAGAATTTAGCAAATGCTCAAAAAAAAATTGTTGATTGATCCATTACAAGGATGGATCAAGGAAGTCCTTTCGAAAAACATCAATCTCCAATGAGTATTTCTAAGGCTTAAAATAATTTTTTCAACTTAGATGCAGGAAAAAATCAATTTGAAAAACTAAATATACACTGAAGATGTGCTTCTCCCAAGTACTCCAATAAAAGATACACACACACACACACACACACACATGGAAAAACCCTACTCAACAAAACCTAATAGCTACATAAAGACCTAGAAATTGTCTATGCTTCCTTCAACTTTTTCAGCTAAAATGGCAACTGAAAATGAAATTGTGCCAGAAAGAAGACTCTAAGTGAGGTGTTTAATTTATGGGTTTATTAATAATTTTTGAATTGTTTGAGATTTAAGGTACATACCAATCAAACATTAATCAGTGAATTAAGGAATAACTATTACTCTCCAAAAGGTAGAAAAGTGCTGTATTGAAATATCAGTACAGAATTAAGAATTAGTGAAATTAGGAAACCCATATTTACTAAAGAGCAATATTTTCCTTATAAGCATAATCAGTACATTGCCTGATGAGTTGTAATCATGGATGTAAATCACAGGATGTACTCCAAAATCAACAGTATGTTTATCTCCACTATCTTTTTAAAAGTACATTCTGTAGAAGAGCATTTTTCCCTCACAGCCAATGAAACTTCAACAGGCCCATTAGTTACTAAAAAGGCAGTTGCAGAACAGAGTCTCAAAGTAGTACATAAAAGTCTTGGTCTAACACAATAAGTAGCAATTTCTTCTTCATTAGACTACCTGTCTTTTCCCCTAGCTGGGGACTATAGTATATACTGTCTCTTGGATTTTATTGAAATGAAAGAGAAAGGGAAAGGGCAGTGCAACACACGTGCACACACACACACACACACACACACACACGCTTTCCTTAGTTCTCAAGAGTGTCTCTTCCCTTAGCTGTTTGATTGTAACTCTAGTGACAGGGGTGACTCATTCTATTCCTATAGTGATTAATTCCACCACCACCAGGGTGGAATTCCACCACCTCCAGCCTTGGCTTCCTGTTGATCCATTGCTCATAGACTCTCTGGCAGCCCTCACAAACAGGAATCAAAATTGCTTAAGACAGTATTCTTTCCTTTGCTGTGGCCTCTGTTCGCTTCTTAGGCATGTGTCTTTCATACCTTCACACTGGAGTTGTTAATGCCCAAGCAAAGCCCTCTATGTAGCTTCTGAAAGCTACTTTAGTCTTACACTTTCAGATACTTTAGGTGGGCATCAGACACCAGCTAAATGTATGTCCCCCAAGGGGAGTAACAGGGAGAAATTATAGACCCTAACTAATCTCTTTAGAAGCTCCTCCCTACAGTCTGGAGTCTCTCTCTCTCTCTTTCTCTCTCTCTCTCTCTCTCTCACTTGCTCACTCTCTCACACTCTCTCTCTCTCTCTCTCTCTCTCGCTCTCTCTCTCCCCAAAAAGTGATGACTATGCTACTTTCCCAAAAGTTTGTCCTGCTCACAAATCCTGCTTAATCTCTAATAATGCTACTCATTTTAACACTCTCAGTGGGGGATGGGATTCATTAACTGAATATTTCCTTTGAAAATCTCCATGTTCATATCTTATAACTCAGTTTCATATCTGACAAAATTATATGTTTCTGGTTTGGGTAAAAACTGTACAGTTGTATCAGATAATAACTATGTAGGCTGGCAAGATAGCTCAGTGGACTAAGCAGTTGCTTAGGCAAGCATATCGCTGGTCCCACATGCCATGCTGGCCCTGCCCTTGGAGCCTGCTGAGCCTGAAATGGAGTCTGGGCATGGTGGCACATGCCTATAATCACAGCACTGGGGAGGCTGAAAACAAGAGGGTCACTAGGAGTCCGAGCTATGTTGTATGATGCTGTACCAAATACATAAATGAAGGAGCGAAGAAGAATATAACTATAGACCGTATTTTTCCCAGAATACATATTTCAAGCAGGCAATATCTGACCAGTATATAGAATATTTATACTAGGTTTTCTGCTTCATTTTGCAAGAGATTTAACTAAAATTACTGCATTACTTCTTGTGTTATTTGGTAAAATGTTTTTTTAATTAGGGTAGTTAGAACTTTGAAAAGTGCTCACAGTTAAATGCTCTGAGAGAATGCTACACAAATAGTACCTCCGTATTTCATTTGTAGCCCTAAATTGTCATCCTGGTCCGAGGCAGTACCACACAACTAGGAGACTCTGAATTGTAGTAAAGATTTGGGAAGCTAAATGTTGATATCAAGTCAGAGAATGAACGGAGGCCATCCAAAGTTGGAAGAGCTCATCAGTGGCTCCCAACAGAATCTTCCTAGCTCATTGAACAGCAATGAGACATCAGACAGTTTTTGGACTACTTCAACATGAGAGGTGACACAACATCCTCTTAGGAAGGAAGACTGAAATTAGACACTGTGGCTGAAATCAGTCTCCAGCTAGTTTACATTAGAAAGAGCAACCCTCCTGTGGCTTCATTTCCTTACATATGCAGTGAGAATAAGAGACTTACCTTGTAAGTTTTTGAGAATTAAAAATATATTCAGTAAATAAAAGAAAGGCATACCACTATTATTCCACCTAACACTAAGCAGGAAGAGAATACAGTGGTCCCTCACTTATCCCAGAGGTTATGCTCCAGACTCCTGCGCAATAAGTGAAAATCAGCTAGTAGTGCCATTATATTATATAATATTTAAGGCTTTACAAGCCCTTCCTACACTCTTATAAACCTTTCCCACACTTTTAAAAACACTTCTAATGTTCTCAAGTATTTCTTAAACTCATAAACCAACATAATTTTAACAACACACATATACTGTATGGTACTCAAAATCCTGGAATATAGCAATAAATAATTTACTACAGGGTCTCACTCTGTTGATCAGACACGTAGTAATTCTCCTGTGTTCAGCCTCCTGAGATTATAGGCGTGCGCCACCAAGCCCAGTCGCAATTGCTGTCTCAGCGTGCCAGGGGCAATGCTGGCACATCACACAGGGTATCAAATCCCCTCCTCTGCATTTGCCTTAGCAGGTGCTTTATGGATTAATATTTTTTGAAAACCCACAAAATTGTGACCTGCAAAAGTCGAACCGCTAAATAGAAAGGGACTGTTGTAAAACCAGGAGTTTATGAATGAAGAGTGAGAGGAAAACAATATAACACATGGCAAAGATTCTATAGTAGTCATCTCCAAACTTGTTTCTGCTTCTTCCTGGGCAGGAAGATGAATCAGACACCCTCATCTTTCTGGCACATAGGGATGATTAATTCCAGACAGTAGATATGAATGTATGTACATTCATCATATACACTCACGTACAGGCATGTTCCACAGAACACCTGTGCATAATCGTCTACTTTCTTTCCCTCTTCCACTGCATACTTGCATGATGACAGGTTTTATGATAGAAAGAATTACATTTAAGTTCAGTGATTAAAAATATCCATTTTTTTGTTTCATACAGGCAAGGAGAGAAAATTCTATTGTGTTAACCTACTCAAATTATGAATATCATATTGTACAGAAAGTATATTGCCTTACACAAAGCATATTTTAGCTTTTCACCCCCAACATTTTCACCATTATGATTTTTAAATAAAATATCAAAACAATGTAATAAAGAAAAAGGACCTGAGGGGACTTGACTGACCTCATCAGATACAAAAGTTACATTTTTTGTTATATAGGTCTTGCTTTCTCTTGGTCTTAACCATCCAGCAGAAAAGTATAAAAATGAGGTACATAAAATAAAGCCATAATAATATGCTGAGCTATAAATGGCTCTAGTGAACAACTTCTTCAGATAACCCACTGTATTGTGGCCTGCTGGACTGTTTTGGATTGTTTCGCTGAATTCAAGCACCTATAATAATTGAATAACAATAGAATACTCACCTTTGACAGGACTAAACAAAGAAAGGGGCATACAAAGGAAGAACCATTCTGTGTTAGTATATACAGTACAGTTAGGATAAATATGCAGTACTTTTGTGTAATTCTATGAGAAGAAAGATTTGCACTAATAGTGTTTGGACAGGATATCCTGTCTGTTTCTTTTACTATGGATAACCACTAGGAAGATAACAATGCAAAAAGTATTAATTATTGAAACTGTACTATAATTCACCTTTAAATAAAAAGGTATACAGCGACATTCTCTTAATTCAATGAATAGAAGCATCTGCTTTAATAGTGTTTGCAAATAGAATACCATGTCTGCACCTTGTATAACAAATAAACCCTACAATATACAGTGTATTAATTATTGAATCTGTTCTACTAATTTGATCTGAAACTGTCTCATTGCTATTTGTTCTTCAATAAAATTACGGAAAATAAAGTAAAAGGAAATTTAAATTTTTCCCCCTTGAACTATGGATAAAAATTTTTCAGCCTTAGGCTTGGGGTAAGAGAACTTATATTGCATGATAAGTGAAGGAATCAAGTTATTTGTAGGCAAATCTGAATGAAGATGAACGCTCCTGCAGAAATAGGGAGTCAGTGAAAGGAATCAGTAATTTTTTTAATGTATTTCATTGTTGGAGGGTCTCTGCGCAGCTTGGACTTGTGGTGGTCCTCCTGCTTTCAGCCTCCCCAGTGCTGGGATTGCAAGTGTGCACCACCATGCCAGAACTCTGGTCGGCTCAGCCCATCTTGCAGGCAGGGCTGGTGCAGCATGTGGTGCTGGGGTTCAAACCGCGGTCACTGTGCTTGCCTAAACTTGCCTGAGCAGGCACTTTAGTCCACTGAGCTATCTCACCAGCCCCCAGGAATCAGTAATCTTGAGAAAGAAAGAAACATGCAGTGAAGAAATCCCCTCATTTCTCAATTTTTTAAAAAAGCCTGATGTACACAATAATGCCTTATACAATGACCTTTGTGGGAGAGAAAATGCAAGAAAGGAAGGAAGGAAGGAAGGAAGGAAGGAAGGAAGGAAGGAAGGAAGGAAGGAAGGAAGGAAGGAAGGAAGGAAGGAAAGAAGGAGAGAGAGAAAGAAAGAAAGAAAGAAAGAAAGAAAGAAAGAAAGAAAGAAAGAAAGAAAGAAAGAAAGGAAGGAAGGAAGGAAGGAAGAAAGAAAGAAAGGAAGGAAGGAAGAAAGGAAGAAAAGTTAGAAATTATCCAGGATACCTAAAGGCAATATTTAATGAGTTCTCACTTCAGGCCATATACTGATCTTGATGCTAGTTATATATAATGAAAAACTTGACAAAAATCTTTGTGCTCATGAACTTAACACCGTTGTCTAGTAAATAGAAAGAAGACTGTATAAATAGGCAAAACTAAACAGAAAAGTGTAATTAGAAATTAACTCAGAAAGGTAACAGTGATACAAATTATCTATGTCCCTTAAAACACTTGGGGTTTCATTCTGACAAGAAAACCATGGAAGAGTTTTGCACACAGAAATGAAAGGATCAAATTTAAATTTTATTATGAACGCATTGATTGCTGTACTGAGAACAGATTATTTGAAGACAAGAGTAGTAGAAAGCAGACAGGTGGTTATATCCAAAGAGGACTGGCTTGAACCAAGTTGAACTTGATGGTGGAGGTGGTGTTACATGATAGGGACTTCTCAATAGATAGTTATGATGAAGCTGAAAAATTTCTGCCACCTGGATCTTTTCCTGTATCTAGAGATGTAGTAGGCTACCCAACTTAGGTGTGTCTAAGTACAGTTTATGATATTTGTACAATGAGGAAGTTGCCTAAATATGTACTTCTTGGAATATCTATAGGCAGTGTGTATGCATGAATTTGTGTACAAACATATAGATGATAGAATTGTAGTAGATTTGCTGGTAAACTACATGATGTTACAATTTAGGGAAAGAGGAATCAGGAATGACACAAGAATTGTTATCACTGAGATAGGTATGCCCAGAAAAAAAGCTGATTTCAGATGACTGAAGTTGGATATTCAGGTGAACATATAGAATGGCAATTAATATATGCATTTAGAATTTAGAGGAGAGATATACATTAAAAAATATGAATCTGTGTTTCATATTTATTTGCACATACATTGTATTTAAACTTATGAGATTGAATAGGATCACCTAGGGAATGACTAACTAAAAAGGAAAAGAGATTTAAAAACTGGCCCTTATGATATTCTTTTATTTAGAGTGCAGGCTAAGGAGAAACCATAAAGAATTGATAAAGAAGAGAGACAAAAAAAAATAAGGCAGGCCAGGTGAATGTGGTGACCTGGAAGAATATGGCATAAGGAGAGAAGGGGATCACTGTGTCAAACGCTGCATGTATGTCATGCCAGATTAGTAATGGAGAGGAACAATTCAGTGCAACAATCTAAAGAATCTGGCAACTCACAACACGTGAGAATGCTTTCATTAAGTGTAGCTCTCCCTGACAAAATTCTCTCTATTACAAGGAACTTCTCTTTTACCAGGTGTACAAATGATTTCACCTAAAGCTTACTTTTTTTCTTATGTTTTACTGTGTTACCTAATAATATTATCTGGTTCATCAGTTTTTAAATATTTTATGGGTGATATTATTAGTAATTATAAGTAATAGTGAGCATATTACAGACAAAGTAATGATATTTGGAAAATATGGGCTTCCATTAAATTATTTGAAATTATATATACATTAAAATTTAAGCTATCTCATTATCCAAACAAAAGATTTGTGCCATAATCACATTTAGCATTATTATTATTATATATGTTTTGTTTCATTCAATCCAAAAAGCAATCCTGGAAGGCAGGTATTTTGATTATTCCCATTTACAATTAACAGACTGAAGTTTCATAGTTAATAATTTGTCCAATTTACCCATCTAGCAGGTGGCAGAGCCATGATTCAAATTCACTTTGATGTTATGCTATACAAGTATAAACGTGGCACAAATTCTCCGGTTTAACTTAACTCCCCATCACCTATCTATGTCAGTATAGGAACATAGAATTTTTATTTATTTATTTATTTATTTATTTATTACAGTGTCTCGCTACACATCATGGACTCTTTTATTGCTGGGGAGGGGTCAGCTCAGCCCCCCACTCAGGGAGGGGCTAGCACAGCATGTGGCTCTAGGGATCGAACCGCGGTCCCTGAGAGCTCGCCTAAGCGGGCGCTTTAGACCGCTGAGCTATCTTGCCAGCCCCAGGAACATATAATTAACACAGGTCACATACTCTGAACTCTCTTTACTTAATTTCTAGTGGCAGATCTTTCTCTCATCTTTATTCTACCTCTGTCCAGCCTTTTTATCCTCACCCCTTCATACTTAGGAAAGAAGAACTCTATGTAAGGACCACAGTACAGGCATACATCATTATAAGTGATCCCAGGCAGATCAGATCAAACAGCTAGTCACAGAACTGCTGATCCTTATGATCTTAAACAATAGCAAGTGCATTTTGCTTAAGTCTTACAGTTTGAGATAGTATATCACAAATTTGGGTAGATATGATGAGGTGGAGAAGGATCAATATCATCATGCTCCATATAGCTCACACCTTTTACTTCTGTGTCTTTTCTTATGGAGAGTTTGGTCCTGTGGACTTGGGGAGCCAGCAAGGCCAGGCTGGAATCATAGAACATGTAGAGTAGACTGCTGGGGTACCTGCTGTACTAAAAGAAGAGCACTGGCAATGAGAGTGGAATTTCCATCAAGAATCATGTATGAAGGCAGAGACTATCCTGAAAAACTGAAAAAGAAAACGGGGGCAGGAAGGAAAAGAGAAGCTTGCATGAGTCTGTAAATGTCTCCCTGGGCATCATATTGGCATCAAAATTCCTGGTTCTATAACTAACAACTAAAATTAAATCAGTGGAAAACAAAAATGAACAACACTTTTAATGAAACAGTAATATGCACAAAATAGATTTATTTCATTTCATTTCCTCTATTAACTAAATAAATTTATTTATTTTTCCTCTTTATTTCTCTTAATTCTTCAGATTCCTGATATACTTTTTATCATAAAAATTAACTGCCATTAACCCGTACAAGTTAACAGGTTTCACAACGACACTGCTATACACATGTATATTACATTTTAATCATTTCCACTCTCTCTGCTTACCTTTCCTGCGACACTTTTTACCACTTCATTAAGGTTTCTAGTTTAGCTAGTGTTTTTAATAGTTACTCCTTCACAGGTATATATATTACTATCAACACTCAGTGATATGGCATTACAGGGCACTCAGTGATATGGCATTGGGAAGTATGTAGGAACATAGCAGTTATTAATATTTATTATTTTTCAATCTTTTGTTATATTCTGCATAAGGCATGTAGTAACCAGAAAGGCAATAATAAGCCAGTAGACAATTCTAGGCCACATAAATAACAGAAACTGTCCTGGAAACCCTTTGCAGTCAATGTTTTTGTTACTGTAGACCGAACTGATCTATATAAGGCAATAATATCTCTGTTCATGAAAGGGAGATGTTCTGACTCAGTGTTTTATCATTAGAAATTATAGTGAAACCTGAGGGAATACAGTTATCGGACATGAATCTTAGAGAGAATTACTTCTGTTCTTTCTCTTTGGGTATATCATTTATCTACCCAAATTTGTGATATACTATCTCAAACTGTAAGACTTAAGCAAAATGCAGTTGCTATTGTTTAAGATCATAAGGATCAGCAGTTCTGTGACTAGCTGTTTGATCTGATCTGCCTGGGATCACTTATAATGATGTAGCTGCCAGGAAGTTCTGGCTGTCAGTGAGGACACATAGTTCTCTTCCAAATGACTTCTCATCCTCCACTAGGCCTGCCTTTTAACTACTGATTCCAAAGTTGAATTTCAAGAAAGTAAAAATGAGTTCTAGCATTACTTCATTCATACTCTTGTTTATCAAAACAAATTATAAGACTGCTGCAAATCAGAAACAGAGAAATACAACTGAAGAACACATTTTCAGCTCCACCAAATCTATACTTATCACAAGTACTCTCTGACCAGGACAGAAATGTAGTTGCCCAGGTTGTTTTTACCCTGTCCAAAGATCCATCCCAGGGGGTGAGTTCTGGTCTCAGCTCCCAAAGCCAGGTGGTCTGCTACAAGATCAAGTGCTCCAAGAGATGTAGTTAACATTTTCTAATCTATATAAAGAACACCTATCAAATAGAGCTAATATTCTCTGTAGACTCTATACTTGTCCTATTTACTCTGCCAGCTCCTGAACTACTTACAAGAGGCCTAAAGGTACAGTGGGACTCAGAACCAGTAACCATAACTTCTGTGATGACCTGCTCTTTGTCATACTCATGAAGCCAGGCCAGCTTCATGGATAGGTAGCTCAAATGCTAGATACACATTAATCATAACTCTTCCACAAACGTATCATTCCTTCTGTGCTATCACACAGAAGTTCAAGCATTTTTCTTTATTGAGAATTATGAAAATCTATGCAGATTGAATCATATCATTCCTCTGCTCCAAATTTAAAATAGCTAATTTTTACAGAGCAACTACTATTAGTCAGGTAATGTTCAAAGTATATTAGTTGTATCATCTCATTTAGTATTCAGAGCACATGTCATAGAGGAACCATTATTATTATCATTATTGACAAAACTCAGGTACATAAAAGAGATGGAGTCAAGTTTAGGATTCAGTACAAAATCTTTTTATGATTTTCAATATTTATCCTTTGTAGGATAAAGGTCTAGAAATGTGGGAAGACAGTGACATTCTAGAGGTGATCTGTGGGAAGTGGCATTACTGTGATCTCCTGTTTGGAAGTCAGTGGAACGTCTAGGATTTGGTGAGACCATTGTCTCTAACTCACCAGCACTCATCATCCACTGCATCTATGACATGTCTGTGCTCTCTTCTCAAGCAACAACAACAACAAAAATGAACAAAGAAAGGAAGGAAGAAAGGAAGAAAGACCTCTTCCCTCCTATACTTAGCAATTGAAGAACTAATATTAATTCAGTTATATCTTAGAGTCTGGCACTATTCTAACTACTTTAAATGAGCTAACTCATTCAATTTTTACCACAGTGCTATTAGTAAATAACATTTTTATCCTTTCTTTACTCACAGAAAGAAAGAAACTTGAGGCACAGAAAGATTATTCTACTAAGAGTCACCCACCTATAAGTAGAAGAGCTCATATTCCAACCCTGGGCTACAGCTTCTGGAGCCTAAGATCTTAGGCATGACTCAATACAAATATATGAGTGTGTGAAGTGATATTGTGTATATAATCCTAGATAATACTAAGAATATAATTAAAACTCAATAACTATAATTTTAAGAAATTAAAATTAAACAATGGAATTTTTCTTCAAAAACATTTCATTAAAATTTTTGGGTACAGTAATATAAGTGCAAAAAATCTTATACACAAGTACTATTTTTTTCATTTCTTAAATTCCATATCTTTAGTTTCTCAAAATGATGAATGAAGAATTTTTTAATTGTCTGAGAGAAGAGAATCATATAAGAAATATTTAATGAGAAAACCATTCTTAAAATATAGTGAATTACCAGATATGAGATACAAAAATGGGAAAGTTAAAGATGACATCCATTCGCAAAATAGTTTGTGAGGAATCTTAGAAAATATCACCATTTACTTTTTACAAAGATGTATGCTTCATGTAGCTAATTATTCTAAGTCAAGTCACCAAAATACCATAGCTAATGGCCTTCAAAATTTGAACTGTTAATTACACTTCCTAATAATTAAGTTGCTTATAATTTTAAGTCTTGGGTCCTGCCAAATTAAAACTACCATGTGTTTCAATTAATAGCTCTTTTCAAGACTGAAAATCCATGCAGTGTCAGGATACATGTTTAAAATAATAATGTTAAAATGAAAAATAGTTATATATAACTGCAGATTTACTGAGTGCCTACTAAGATTTAGGTACATGCCAGCAGTATGCTCAGCACAGGCATTGTGTCCTTCATATAAAATAATCTCTTGAGTCCTTCACTGTCATTATCATACTGTTGTTGATGTCATTTTTCACATGCAAGGTCACTGAGTTAGTTAGATTGGCAAAGAAGTATTCGGTCTCCGACAGTCCAGTAACACAGGCTAGAGTAGCATCAAAGCAATCTTACTTCTTGTAGTTACCAAGGTAAAAGCTGACAAAATTTATTTTTGCAGTATCTATTCCATATCATACACTGTATTAAAGACTTAGGAAAACAGAACCAAAAGACACAGCCCCTCATCTTAAATCCCGTATGGTCTAGTAGAATGTGCACCCAAGAAAGCATGGAATCATGACACAGGCTGATAGTTGATGAAAGGTTAATGGCTTGGAGTATCTAGATGCACTGTGCTAACAAGAACAACAATATAGGCATAGTTTAGAACCAGGAAAATAAGAACACAATTAGGTCCTTTAAAAAAGAAGATTAAAATAGAGGTTTTTACAAAACAACAGAATTTAGTTTAAAATTGGCTTCATTATATAGATAGTAAATCACATATATTTATATTAGTAGCTAAAATAAAATATTTATGAAGAAAACTAGATTCATCATACTATTGTTTTCTTATTTATTCTGAGAGTTTGCAAATAACACCAAATGAATAACTTTTTGTATTACTCATCAACAGATAAATATATATTTAAGCAGACTTTGGGTACTTTGGTTTTTTCTCTTGCTTTAGCACAGGAGGGAAAATCATCTGATATATAGTTAGATAGTGAAGGAACAAAAAATGTTTATTTTATATCACTTCTGTTCTGGATTTGATGAACTATGACTTTTAGCAGCTTAATTACATGTTTAAAATGATTTCTATGAATTTAGTAAATTTACTGATTCATTTTTATTTAACTAAGTACATTTGAACCAATGGATATTGTATTTCTTCTACAACTAGAAGGTACATCCATGAAACTAGTAATTGTATATCATTTTCTCTCCAGGTCCTAGCTAGAATGGTGCCTGATGCATATGACATAGACTACTGAATAACAACTTACTGAGTAAAACTTATAATTTTTAACATTATGTTAAATCAGCATCCTGATTAGAATATTGTAGCACATTTCTACTATGAACAAAAATGCTGGACATGGGAATTTTTACTATCATGGCCCTTCCAGCTGTGCTCACAATCTAATCCCTGGAACTCTGAAGTGGCCTTTAAAGGAATAAGGGTTTTTGCGATGCATCTCTCTTGAGATGTCATCCTCCTGTGTTAGCTGAGAGGTTCAAAGTCCAATGAAAATTGACATTGTGATAAAAGACACACAGAAGAAAGACACGCACAAAAAGCAGAAGGTCATGTGATGATGAAGGCAAACACCAGAGTTACATGAATGCCTAAGCCACCAGAACACAGATGAAATAGGGAAGGCTCTTTTCTTTCCAGAGCCTTTGGAGAGAATATTATTAAAAACACCTTAAATCCAGAATTGCAGCCACCAAATCTATCAGAGAAAAAAAATTCTATTATTTAAGCCATAAAATATATGATATTTTTTTTAATGGCCACCCTAAGAAACTTGTAAAATTGACAGTAGATCTTTTGTTCAAGAAGTCTGATATAAATACTTACTAAGTTGTAGCAGATTTAAGTGAGACAGTATGGGTGATAGTGCCTATGACATAGACAGGCAAATGAGAAATAACCACTGTCACTTGTTGATAACCTTGATAAAAGTATTTTCAGAAGACTGATGGGTAATTACAGTGAATCAGAAAGGAAATAGATGGGGAGAAAATAAAGATGAACAATATGGGTAATCATTTCAAGCAGTTTTGCTGAAAAGGCACAAGAAAGAAAGAAATGCAAGAGATTATGAAAGAAAGAAAAATGTTTGCTGCTATGACGAGCAGTGGTCAAAGAGATCCTAAAGAGCTGATGGTGCAATATATTTTACTTTAGATTATCATCTTAGTTACTTGCTCATTCCTTGACAAATTACCCAACACACACAGATTAAAGGAGGATTTTATTTTGGCACACAGCCTATAGAGGTTTCAGTCCACCCTCAGCTAACTCCAGAGCAGGGCATAACAGAGGAGAAAGAGTTCATTGTATCACAAGCAAGATGTAGTGAGACTTCTTTTTTCTTTCCCTTTTTATTTTATCCAGCCTAGAAGTCATTTTGTTGGTGACCCATACAGAGGGCGGGTCTACTCTCTTTACTAAATTTGTCATATACACCCAGAGCTATGCTGAACCCATCATTGACCTAGTGCAGCACTACATATCCATGATGCAATATCATACATGATCCAGTTTCCTCAAAAGCCACATATGTAAGCACATGAGGCTTTGGGCACACATCTTGATATAGCCACAACAGTTGTTAACAAGACTGACATAACTCCTGGCTCTTAGACATTTAGAGGAAGGTCCATAGGAGACTCTAAACCAACTGCAAGGGGACCTGCTGAGAGAAGGCAAGTTAGAAGTGTTTACGAGAAGGAACTAATCCTGGGAGAGGAAACAACAAAGGCAATAGAGATCAGTGAAACTTTTCTGAAACATTGCGTTTCAAAATGGTACAAAGACTTGAGGATAAAATCTCAAACAAAGACTTGAAATAATTTCACTTGGCTTCATTTCATTTGGTAACACATTGCATTTATTTCAGAACATATATTGTGGCACTTTTTTCCTCTTTCTTCACAAGTAACACCAAATAGATACAGATTAACATTATGAAATTTAAGAATTTAAATTAAAAGTTCCATATCTTCTAGCTAAGTCAATCACAAAAGCACTTTCTTGCTCATTTATTAGCTGTATTTGTAACTCATTGGCAATAAAAACATAATTACTTAAACTCAAGTCAGCCATTCATGACACTTTAAATATTTAGAAAATCTTTAAATTGGTGATTATTTCTTTATGCATGTCTTCAATGATAGATGAAAATGGGTTTTAAAACCTGTCCATTTTCTGCCATATTATTACAATATTAACTAATATTTGCAAGCCATTTTTATATATAAAGTTACAATGGGAACAAAAAAAAATTACATGATAAATTTCTGAAACCATTTTAACTCCCTCAGGAATTGCTTCCCAGATACAAAAAAAAAAAAAAAAAGAAAAAAAAGAAAAAGAAAAAATTTGGTCAAACCACATACAAGCAAATCAATTCTCCAGAAATTCTTGCATAATACCAATAAATTTGTCTTGATGAGAGAGTATTCAGGTAAACTGGACACTTTTCATTTCACTGCTGCCAAATGCTAGGTGCTAAATTTTTTTTTTTGTTTTTTTTCTGGAAACTCAACAAATGAAGATCACTGCTATGGTTAGTTTAGAATGGCCCCTCTATTTATCCAGTAAGACTGAATTTTATGAGTCTGATTGTTCTTAAAGCAATTTGAGTCTTTTTCAAATCATTTATTAGTCTTTGTCTTACCAATTCTATCCAGTTTTCCAAGAAAGTAAATTTTTCTTTTATTTTGTTTTATGGGTCACACTTGAAATTATACACTCGTCAAGCAAAATAAAAACCCTTGGGTTTATTGACTTAATATGATTGAAAAATAACCTTAGCATGTTCTTGTTACACATTAATTGTAGGTTATATATAGGTTATGTTTCTGCCACTTAAATCTTTGTCATGGATGTGTTTTGTATTTGTTTCATTGTGTTCTCAGAATTAGCACAATTTTTTTTACATAATTTTATGGAGAAATAAATAGCATGAGACAGTTTCAAAGTCAATTTGTAGGAGGATTCAATAAGTAATACATTGCATGTTGTCTTCATAGTGGATATTCATAGTACGAGATGCAGACAGGATATCCTGTTCATAAACACTACTATAACAAATCTTTCTATTCATTGAATTAAGAGAAAGCAGCTGTATAACTATCCTATTTTGAATATACGGATACATAAAGGCTTCATTTATAGCCCCTTTTTTGTTTAGTTTTGTCAGAGAAGAATATTCCATTGTAATTTAAATATTGTAGGTACATGAATTCAGCTAAATATTCCAATATAGTCCAGTAGTCCATAATAGTAGTGGATTTTCCATAGGACTGGCAATGTCAGAAGTGTTGACTTGAGCCTTTTAAAGCTCAGCATATTAATATGGCTTCACTTTTTGTACTTCATTGTTATACTTTTCTGCTGGATCGTTAAGACCAAGATAAAGCAAGACCTATATAACAAGAAATATAACTTTTGTATCTGATTGAGGTCAGTCAAATGCCCTCAGGATTTATACTTAAACCCTATACCACAGTTTATAGACCATTTGTCAGTGTCAGTCATGTGAATGAATCACGGCCATTGCTTGACCAATTTGCTCTCTGTGAAAGACTGACAGAATGCTTTCTCTCCATGTGATTGTCCTTAGGCACATCTGTATCATCACTTTCCCCTTGACCCAATAATCTCCTTGATCATAAAATTTGGGACACAACTGAATTACATGATGTCACAGTACAGGTTCCTTATGTCCTGAGTCCTCACTGACCTTGAAGTGCTAGGGCCAAAATATTGGCTCCCCTTATGACCCTTCTTTTTCTCTAATTTTTGTTCTGCAAACTTTAGTTGTTAACTCTCCAGAAGACAAGCTAAAGATATTATTACCCCATAACAGAGACAGTTAAGCTTAACATCACTATCTGTCTGAATATCAAATGTCTTAGACTTAACATAGAACAGCTATTTTCCCAACAACCATGGATATTCTAAACTTGAAATCCCTACAGAATGTGAAAAAAAATTATATATTTTTACACAGAAGTTTAGAAATCAAACCATATATGCCAGTGTAGCAGAACAATCCTATGACATCTTTTTTTCTCTCATTTTCTTTTATTACCTTTTTAAACGTTTACTTTAAAGAGAGTATAGCAATAATTGATATAATGTTAGAAGCAGCACACATTTAGAAGACCAAAATCATAGATATTTCAAGCATAGTTTCTGTGTTATATATTGCTATCTTCAGTGTAGTTGCATAGTTCACAGATATCAGCATATAGAGTTGGTGAGGGTGAGAATTCTACCCATTAACTGCTATTTTCAAAAACCTGATAGAGATTCTTAGCACCATTGCATTACCCATCTTGCTTATATAGATGTATGGTTTTGACCCTGCCATATTTCCTAACTTTTCTACCTTCTCTCTCTTCATTGTTTAATCCTTAGGTTCTCACTTTCCATTTAACTGTTATACCTTTCAATTTTTATTTCTTCTTTTGAGTTCTTATGCAAGGGAATTACCATTCATCATGCTTATTTTACCTCCCTTTTTAGATCATAAAATTACACTTTCCTAAATTTCTATACTGCCTCTTCTATTTAAGCATATAAATGTCTTCTTGCTCTCTTACTTGGAAGTCTTTCCTTCCCACTAATAGTGACACACGCTAATAAACAGTACTCATAAGGACCAATGTAGAAACACAGTGAGAGTTCAACAAACAAGAACTGTCATCACCATTATTACTACTAGCATTTTCACAGCCATGTTACTGGGGAATGCGTGTGTGTGTGTGTGTGTGTGTGTGTGTGTGTGTGTGTGTGTGTGTGTGTTTAGAAAGTTGTGTATATAAAATTTTCATTCTTTTCCTATGCTGATAAAAAATACTTCAACTCTTATGATAATTCTCTCAAGTTGCATCTCACTAAAATAAGTAAATATAATCAACAGAGGACACTAAAGATTAACTTACTATCAAATTATGGCCAAGTGTCTAGTCTTAAGCCAAAAATGCACAGTTTAGAAATTTTTAAAAGCTGAAAACCACAGGAGCTCACATTGGTTGCGGATGGAAGACTCTGTTGAGGCCTCATAGAAAAGTGCTTCAAGCGAGTAACTTTTATCAGTTGGCTTTCCATATGCTAAGCTTCTCAAATTACATAGTAATTCATGATGATTTTTAGGAAAATAAGACTAATTCTATTGAATAGGCACTAAAACCACAGCTTGTACTGTAGAACACTATCTTTATAAGCAGTCTTCTCATACTATCCTCATACTTCACTCAGCACATGATTTACTAAACACATTCTACATATTAAGTAGACACTACTCTAGTTTTTGATTATGTGACAATAAACAAAACAAAGTACCTACCGTTATGGAACTAGCAGGGGCAGACAGATGATAGATGCAAATGAAATTAAAAATTGTGTTTAAATAGACTGGCAGTGGTACATGCTGTGAAATGATATATGAGCTATTCATAAAGAAAATGAGGAATTAAGCGCTACAGATGATGGGTATAACATCTGAGGTAGAAGAGGCAAAATGAGACAGTCTTGAAAAGAGAACATACAGTATTTAGCAAACATCAGGAACAGCATAACTACAGCTCAGAGAAGTTTATGGAGAGAAGAAAGGATAACACCACATAGTTCTTGCATGGGGAACTTCATATTTATGCCCTGTATGCTTTGGCCAAATAAACACAGAAACTCATGATACAAAGTTCTTAAAAGGAGAAATTGGACTGGTGGTTTTCCTACCAACAGAAAACCATTGGGTACACTGCACAGACTTACCCTCTCTGCTGTGCGATGTATCCTAAATGCAAAACCTAAATACCTCAAACTCTGGGAGTTAAGATTTATGAAACTATGGATGTACAAGGAACCATACTTAATATAGTAACTCAGATAAATAACTGAAATGTTTTCATTGACATAATTTTACTTATGATTCTGTATGCCTTTTTTGTATATGATCACATTACTGAAAAGCAATAAAAATGCTTTTTTAAAAAAAAACATGTTTTTTAAAATATGTATGTAAATAAATATTTTCAATAATTTTATTTTTTGTTTTCTTTTTGTTGTTCTTGTGTTATTTTCAATAATTTTAAGGAATTTTCTGTGCTGGCCCTGCCTCAGGGATGCACTGAGTAGGCAACTAAGACTGAGTGTGGTGGCATGTGCCTGTAATCCCAGAGTTTGGGAGGCTGAGAACAGAAGGATCACTATGAGTCCTATCTGTGTAGTGAGACCAGGTAGACCCTATACTAAATTAAACAGAAAAAAATTTTAGATATAATTTTCTGAGATCATTGTTTATAGTTTTTTCTTAAAAATAAATACTTGACCTATCTTCTGAGTTCTAACCCACATAGTAGCTCATATTCCAGTCTGGAATCTGACAGATCTGGCCTAAAAGGATCAGCTATTATATCACTACTAATCTATTTTGGCATTTTTTTTCTATCTGCTTTTCAAAACATAAAAAATTGAATTCTGCCAGTCTGCAAAATTTCTGTAATATTTTATTTTAAATCACACTTGAGATTATAGTCTAAAATGTCTCAAATGATATCATTTTAACATTTATTTTTCAATAAATTGTCAGTTTAAATGTCTGATTATCGTGGTGGTAGAAACTGTAATAAGGCAACAAGTAAGAAAACAGAGTTATTATCTTTTACATAATACTGTCGACCATTCCATTACAAAGAGGACATTATTCAGGCTGCCAAAAATTTCTGACTCAGCCACTTAGCATTTCATTAATCTGAAATTTGAACTGAAGAAGTGAGTCACTTTTTAAACAGCTATAAGGAATCAGTGGTTAACTGAGCACTTCCAGCGGTACCACATAAGATGAAGAAAAGCAAAAGAATACATAATCTTTCGGGGATGTTATCTAGAAAAACCACAAAATTGAAAGGGAGAAATCACCCACTACAGCACAACTTTCTCAACAGGTTGTATGCAGCCTATACTATAGGATAATTTGGTGTGTTTCATGGGTATGTATACATTTCCATATACATGCATGTTTGAGCTCACATATACAAACATACTCACATACAATTAAATGAATGTTGTTCTGGTTGCTTTCCTAAAGCCTTGTGCAGTCACATGGGCAGATTCTAGAGTTTATGACTAACCCATGATCCTCTGGGATTATGGGTGTGAGTACTGTACCCAACCTGGGACAGATGGCCTAAATGCAGCTTAAGGGAGACAGATTTGCTCTCTGTAGCCATTGTTGGTGCTACTCCTTCTGCTCTCCGCTCTTTGCCTGTGCCATGAATACTTGCTCTCAGTGTCATGTGCTCTTCTGCCTTGGAGCCAGCTGAGTATGAACTGAAACCTCCACAAACTGTGAACTAAATAAAGTTTTCCTTCTTTAATTTTGGGTGTCAGATATATTTTTCCCAGCAAAAAGAGAAGAGTAACTTAAGACAAATATATTATGTTCTATGTGTGCATAGATAGATATATATGTTAATACTAGCAGTCTTAAATGATACTACCTAAAAGAAAGAACCATTATAAATACAGAAGACATAAAAATAAGAAAAACCTAGCACTTCTAAAGAAGTTATAGACAAACTAGTTGGAAAACAGAACAATCTCCAGAAAGATGAAATAATTCAAGGAACAAATCGCCTGTTGGATTTATCAATACAAGAAGTATCTCCAGTGAGACCTAAAGAATTTTGACTTCAGACAAAAATCCATGAATAGTAAGACAGAGGGAAAAAGACAGAAACAGGTGGGGAAAGAGAGAGAGAGAGAGAGAGAGAGAGAGAGACAGAGACAGAGAGAGGGAGATATATATATATATAGTTTTTGTAAACTGGCTGTTCAAATGAAAGAAAATAATTGAAAAGGATAAGGTATCAATAACGGAACACAAAATGATAGAAGTGCAGAATAAGTAAGTGCCAACAAATTTTTTCTTTAATTTTTTTAAATTTTAATTTATTTATTTGTATTTTAACTTGAAGAGTGAGAAATAGAAACAAAAACACAGAGAAAAAATGACATAAACAGGGTAACATACTACAATACATATGTTACAGATTTTCAAAACATGGCTGGCTAATTATATATATATATTATATATAATATATATGCATATATTACATATATATATATCTACATGTATGTATTATTTTTTAAATAAAACAATCCAATACAGATCAGCAGTCCACAATTGAATTAGGTTATCCACAGAAGTTGTTGACTTGAGCCATTCACAGTTCATTATATTAGTATGACTTTACATACCTCCATTTTTATACTATATTGCTAAACTCTAAAAAATGAATCAGTGAATGAATCAGTGATACTGTATCTCATTGATAAAGGTGAGGTAATGAAATCAAATAAGGGTTTCTAAAAACTTAACGTAAGAATCAGTAGGATACCAAAATTTCATTCTCAGAACTAATATAACAAATGAAGTGTGCCTTTTCATTTTGGAAAGGGGAGGATCTAGAGGATGAAAGGTGTTTCTGCAAAGGTAACAGTGGAAACCACATGAAAAACAGATTTAGTTTTAAATGAAAGCACTATGGATTATAGAGTCATCCATTTCTGCTCTCTGAAGCTGGAGCCTTTCTCTGTTAAATAAAAAAAAAGGGGGGCTAGAGGGAAAAGTAAAGGCTCTTAACTCTGAGGTTTCCCTAACTAAATATCCCAAAGCCATCATCTTATTCCAGGTACAAAATTAGGCAAAAACTCTCCAGATTGGTTTCTTTATCCCTCCTATTTACAATCAGCAAAAAGACAAAGACTATAAAATGTCTGAGGAAAGCCACTGACATTAAAGTTTTAAAAATTAAGCAAACTAATCCAATACTAGAGCTTATTAATTAGTCAAGTGTTACAGCTTGTGTCTGGATGGCTTTCCTCCCCCCCACCCAAACTCTCACATCCTCATAGGTGAAGCTTTTCAAAGGTAACTCAGTCTGGAGTGTGATGCTGAGATCAAGAGTACGTGATTACATATTAGTTCACTGATTGGTGAGGCATAGTTCTTGGTGCGGATAAAGTGAAGGTGTGCGTGCCACTCACTTTAAGGGTGTGTCCTTGGATAGAGTATAAGGCTGCTGTTGTGGCTTGATACTTGCAGCTTACTGCTTCCCTGCTTTGTTGCTTTCTACCTACCATGCACTACTTCTTCTACACAAGGTCCCTCTACCACAACACCCTTTTCATAGCCAGCTATGGACTGAAATTCTTACAAAGTGTGAGCTAAATAAGCTTTTCTTCAAGTTCTGAAAAAAAAAGCCTTTCTTCCTTTGACTTGCTATCAGATATTTTGTTTCACCAACAAGAAAAAGAACTAAGAAAAATAACAAATGAAGTAAACAGAATATACAAAAAGAAAAAATCTTTAAAAAAATCTATTATAACTGTCAGAAAGATGAGATTTGCAACCATGACATAAAAACAGAACAAAATACCAAGAGGGAAAAAAAAATAAATCTGGGGAGTAATTGTTCTTGGAAACGAAAACTAAAATAGCAAAAACAAAAAAATTAGAAGTTTTCAAGGTAGAACTGAGGAAGTTCCAAAGACAAAAGATTAAATTTATGAGTAAAAGACCATTCCAATAGAACCAGCATCAAATTGTTTAAGTTCTACAAAGATAAACAAGAAAAAGGGTATAAAAAATCAAAAACATAATTCAGAAATCTCCCCAGAGTATAAGAACATGAGGTACAGAGCAAAACTAATAGAAAGCTTATAATAATAGATAAAAATGCACCCATATTAAAGCACATTATTGAGAAATTTTAGGACCTTTGGTACTACAAGATTCCCAAAGGAAAAGAAAATACAAGCAATTTATTAAACTACTGAGAATACAACCTGGAATTCTGTTGTCAATGAAACTACCAACAAAATATCAAGAGGGAACTGAATTTTCAGATACAAAATAATTCTGAAGTTTTAATTTCAAAATATCATTTTTTGAAAAGATGCAGAGATAAGCATGGCATAAACACACAAAGAAAGAGGCAACAAACCATAAAGAAAAGGACATAGAAAAGAGTAGGAGAGATGTAAAAGGAGTCCAGCATGAGTATGAAGGAAGACATCAGCATACTGATGGCCTTGTACCAAACTTAGGAAGACAAATTGTCCATAGCACAGAAAGAATGAAGGGAGATCTCTTCAAAAGGACAGAATCATAGAAATAGTTAAACACTGAATTGTAACTTGTTCTGTGAGTGTTCTGCACGATTAGTAGACATTTCTAATAATTTTTATCTTTATAAATGAGTGAAGTCTTGCAATATAGTATGTGTGACTCCTAATATCTCATGATAAAACTGAGTAAATGCCTCTGTCTTCTTACCCCCTTCCCTTCTTTTCTTCTCTCTTCTCTCCTCCCTCCCCTTTCCCCCTCTGCCTTTCTCCCTTCTCCCCTCTGTCCTTTCCCCTCTGCTATCCCCTTTCTCATTTCCCCTCTCCTTCCTCTCTCCCTCCTCCCTTTCTCCTTTCCTTCCTTCTTCTCCTTCCTTCTCATCTGTTGTCTTTCCCTCTCTCCCTCTCACTGCAGGACTGAGCGTCATCATTATTTTTTAACAGCAATAGGTTATGGAGCAGTTCTTAACTGCAGAAGAAGAGAAAAACACAGAGGAACCCCTCACTTCAGACATTGGTAAAGCATGGGAAACATTGCAAAATTTTGTAGAAAAACACACCTGATTAAGATTTTAGGAGTATGGGCAATGAATCTGTTCAACAATGTCATGCCAGAGTTTTACTGAACTCTCAAGAGGAGGCCAGAGCAAGTGTTGTGGGATAGGCTTATTTTTGGAGTTTCTTTACAAGAAACAGATTGCCACCTGGGCATGGTGGCACAGGCCTGTAATCCCAGCACTCGGGAGGCTGAGGCAAGAGGATTATGAGTTCGAGACCATCCTGAGCTACAAAGTGAGCTAAAGGCCAGCCCGAACTGCATAGTGAGACTCTGTCTCAAAAAGACAAAAAAAAAAAAAATAAAATAAAATAAAAAGTAAAAGATTACCAATAGATAATCGTGATTGTTAGTAATAGTGAAACTCCTCCTACACAGTAGCCTTCCTGTCTCATATGACCCTCACACCAGCCACAAAGGTTTTCAAAGTTAAATGCAAGTTAATTTGTTTATTTTTCTTTATATTTAATATATTCTTTATTATTCTATATTACATTTTTGTACTGTGATGATTTTGTATGAATATTTTTGGGTTGCTAAATGAATCAATTCAATTTCTATAATTTCTTATCAGAGGTTCCCATTAATACACAATGCTTTGGATTACAAGCACATTTCCTGAATAAATTTTGTTCAAAAAAGGGTTTACTTTACTAGATTTGTTTGACTATCCTAGCAACAGACTTAAATAATAAAAAAAATAGGATTTCATGAAAAATAAGTATAAGAAAATCAAGCAAGTAACTAGAAATGCAATTATTAGCTTCAAGGAAAAATAAAAGCTTTACAGGAAAGGTTAAAAAATATATAGTTACCGTGTGTTTACCTCTGAATATCTTCCAAGAGCTATAGGAATATAAACACTAACTATAGTTATACCATGTTTTATAACATAATTTTGATGTAATTGCATAAGAAATCTGGAGACTGGAAAAAATCTGCTGGAAAAATTGGAAAATACTGTAGGGAGATGTAAAAAGAGAAAGAAAGTCTCTTTCCATATGGAATGTTAATAGATAACACCTAAAAAAAAATTTCAAGAAAAATAAACACACTACACACAGACAGAAGGCACCAAAATGATAGTATTGATTCAGCTAATATTGGATGAAAGTTATTCCTTTTGCTTAAAATGTAAATGAGGAAGAGGTGTTTGAAGAACTGCTATTATTTTAGTTACTCAAAAATAAACATTAGGTATACTTGAGCGTATTTATGTTAATATTTATATAATCACATGTTTTTTCATGTCCAAATCTTGGTTGAATTATAAACAAAGATAAAGTAAATTAAATGTCTAGATAGTGAGGGAATAAGAAATTTACTGTGATAACACTATGGTCTTTGGACTTTTAAATCTACTCTTTGTACAAGCTTTCATTGAATACTTTAGCTCCTCTATATCTACTATACAGATCACCTCCAGTTTATTCAAGGGCTATAAAGAGGGTTAAATACCTTTCTAAGAACTGTTAATTTAACTGAGCACAAAAGTAATTTGGGCACTTCACTGGATTGGAGCCAAAAATAAAAATGATAACCTAACACTGAAATTTATGGGTTTTAGTAAAACAAGGCTGCTGATGTTGACAAGGAAATAGATAAGAGAATACTACGAACACTCTTATACGAACAACTTGGATGAACTAGATGAAAACTTCCTAGCAATTAGAAACCCATTGTCTGCCCAAAAATAATAATAAAGATATAGAAAATCTAGATATAAATTATAAGAAGATTGAATCAGTAAACAAGAATTTCAGTAAAGAATAGAATCAGGTGATTCCATTGATGATTTTACTTAAAATTCAAAGAAGAACCAGGGTGATAGCTGAGTGGCATGAGCGCCTACCTGGCAAGCACAAGGTCCTAAACTTGAGTCCCAATCAAAAAAAAAAAAAAAGAATTAACAGCAATTTCTCTCAAACTCTTCTCAAAAACTGAAGCAGGATTATTTTCTAAAATGTTTTGTGAAGCTAATATCACACAGACAAACTATTACCTACAAAAAAAAAAAGCTATAGACTAATATTCTTTATCAATACCAATATAAAACATCAAAAATATCACTAAAGTAAAATTCAGCATCATATTTGAAAGATTATACACCAGGGAGAAGTTAGATTTGCACAAATTTAGATAAATTGGACTTCAAAATGTAAATCTGAGGGCCGGCCAAGTAGCTCAGCAGATTTAAAAGCCTGTAAGCAGGCACATGGGCCAGGAGTTTAATCCTCGGGCCTGCTCCCCTGGCCCTACCCCCAGGTAGTGCTGAGATGGCAATTGGCACTGCGCATAGTGGTGCACCTATAATCCCAGCTCTTGGGAAGCTATAAACAGGAGTATCACTATGAGTCCAATCTAGTAGTGAGACCCTGAACACCTTGTAAACCCTTCCATAAAATACAAAAAGAAAAAAGGGAAATCTGTTCTGTGTCAAAAGATACTTTCAAGACACTAGAAACACAAACCATTGGATGGGAGAAAACATTTGAAAATCATTTTACATAGGACAAATATCCAACATATATATTGATTTCCTATAATAAAATAAACAGCTCAGCTATACCTAAAAGCATGAATGTGGATTGCCGTAAGTAAAGTAAGACAGACACAAAATAATCAATACTGCATGATTCCATGTACATAGAAAAGGCAGATTCACAGACATAGAAAATAAAATAGAGGTCACTAGGGTCTCCAAAGAAGGGAAGGGGGAAGTATTTTTAGTAGGCACAAACCTGAGATGAATACGTACTTCTCAGATGAAGAAATACAAATGGCTAATAAATATTTGAAAAAATGTTCAATGCCATTAGACATTTGAAAAATTCAAATTAAAATAACATGGAGATTCTCACCCCAGGAGGAAAAAAGAAATCAACCAGTACCAAATGCTGGAGGGGCTGTGGTGGATAAAGAATCCTTTTCCACTCTTGGTGTGAGTATAGATTGATACAACCACTATAGAAATCAGTATGGGGATTCCTCAAAAAATTAGAATGAGAGGCCCACTTTACCCAGCTATTCTCCTTCTGGGTACTTTTCCAGTATGAGCTAAAAGCATCATACTACAGAGATAGATATATGCATGCTCACGTTTATAACAGCAAAATTTGTCATAGCTAAATCTTAGAAACAACGCAAATGTCCTTCTGCTGAGGAACAGATTAAATAGATGTGGTATTTTTTATATACTACGGAGTATTACTCAACTATAAATAAAAATAAACCTAAGGCTTTCATAGGTAAATGGATGCAACTGGAGGCCATACACACATGTGAAAAAAATCGGACTTACATGTATGAACATCATATTGCATTCCTAGTATAAGAACTTAAAAGAACAAATAAAATCTGAAATGTACAATAGATATTGAGAAAAAGAAAGACATTTCTCCAAAGGAAAGAACAACTTGGATGAGGAAAAAAGATGAAGGAAAGAAAGAAAGAATTATAAGATAGTTAAGATAATTGTACTACTAATTTCTATTGATTATTTTTTTAATTTTTATTTATTTATTTGTGTACTTTAGGGAAGGGTCTACAAGGTGTTCAGGGTCTCGTTACTAGATCAGACTCTTGTCTGCTTGATCTGCTTGTTAATGGCCTCCCAAGAGCTGGGATTGCAGGCATGCACCACTATGCCCAGTCTCAATAGCTGTCTCAGCGTGCACCGGGGGCAGGGCCAGCACAGCAGGCCCAGGGATCAACCCCTGGCCCTGCACCTGCTTGCAAGCGCTTTAATCCACTGAGCTATTTGGCCAGCCCTTTCTATTGGTTTATTGAAAGGAACAGTTAATGCTTAATTATATCTTGTAATCTGAAAAACCACTTTGAAGACAACATGTAATGTAACAACCATTGTTGAATTCCTACCATCTTGTTCTTTGGAATACTATATTATTTGTAATGTTTTTGGATCATTTATTATTCTCTTTTTTTATTTATTTTCTTTCATTTTGTTGAAGTACAAATAGCAATGAGACAGTTTCAAGACACATGAACAGGATAGATTCAATAAATTAATACACTGCAAACTGTTTTCATAATCTTTTGGTATCGTACAAGGTGCATACAAGATATTATACTTATAGACACTATTATAGCAGATGTCTCTTAACAGTAAATTAAGAGAGTGTAGCTGTTTACTTATTTTTTATACCTGAATTATATCACAGATTCAATAATTAATAGTTTCTACCTTGATATTTTCTTAGTGGTTGTCCATAGTACTAGAAGCCAACATAATATCTTGTCCAACCGCTATTAGTGCAAATCTTGCTTCTCATAAAATTATGCACAAGCATGGCATATTTATCCTAACTGTACTGTTTATACACACATATCATGATTCTTCCTTTCTGTACCTCTTTTTTTTGTCTAGACCTGTCAAAGATGGGCACTCCATTGTCATTAAACCAATTTAGGTGCCTGAACTCGGCGATACAGTCCAACACAGTCCAGCATTCCATAATAATAGTGAGTTATCTGAAGAAGTTGTTAACTGTAGCCACTTACAGCTCAACTTATTATTATGCCCCACTTTGTAAACCTCATTTTTATACTTTTCTGCTGGATGGTTAAGACCAAGATAGAACAAAACATTTAGATTTTGTTTCTGATGAGGTCAGTGAAGTCCCTATTATTCTCTTTAAAATAAAAAGAAAGGAAAAAGAAATAGCCCCAAATTCTAGAAATGGCTGGTGCTGATGGTTGCACAGCATGGTAAATATGTTTAATGCTAGTGGATTATATATATCCTTAACAATGGTAAAATGCTAACTTTTATGTTATGTACATTATACAGCAAAAAATGTTGATTTCCTAATTATGATACTATTCTATAATTGTGCAATATGTTACTATAAGAGGAACCTGGAGAGTAAATGCTACACTTGATTTCCCTATAGTATAATCTAAAATGTATGATAATCTAACTTTACCCCACAAATAATGTTTTTAATATACTTTGCTTCTGAAAATTCTGCATTTTAAACTATATACATTTTAAAAATGGTAAGGCACACAGAAAATTTAGGATTTCAATGAGGCTCACTTTTTAAAAATGATAATGCACCAATATAACACTATAGAAATAAAGGGGCTTTATGAGAAGAAATGTAAATTCCCAGAGAAACATTTGGCATTATATCTTTGATGTTTTTAAACATCAAAATGCCATACAGCCAAATAATTCTACATTTAGGTATTTATAGAAAATTATAATAGATAAGAAAATTATAATAGATAAGACACAATAATATGCAAGTGGGACTTGGTAGAGAAAGCTGTGTGTGGTGGAACATTACTGTAACCTTAACACTTAAAAGGCTGGGGCAGTACAATCACCCATCTGAGCCCATCACAATTCAGCTACGTACTAACCATCTCAAAATTAAAATACAACAAAGCACTGAAGAGTTCATGGAATGTGAAGGCTCACGGTTCCAATTCAGATTCCAGTACAATAAAAAAAAAATGGAAAAAGGAAAGGTTGAATTATTTTATTACTAATAGCAGAATTTGGTGTGACAGAAGAGAGTAAGTCACAATTGGTTAAGTAAACTGCAAAGTATCCAAATGATATAAAACTTCACAGTACAAAATTCATTTTGAGAAGAATATTTAGGAACATAAAAATTGCTCATTTTATATTGATTCAATGGAATAAAAGAAAAATACAACACGTACAATTTGAAATGAAAAAGAATATAGATTTGGCACTAAAGTTATTCTGAAATGCTGATTGGATGTGCTGTATTTTGCTTTAAATCATTCTGCAACGGTTTGTGTAGAGAACATACCTTCTCTTATAGGTAAAAATACAAATAATTTTTAAATCTTCTAAAATAAGGATTGATAAATATTCACATACCAACCTATAGGAGAAATAGTTAAAACAGATTTTAAAAACATGAAATAGTTCCCTGTAAGATATATGTTTTATACGCTACTTTTCCTATTAATTACATTGAGTTTGGATATATTAGTCTATTATGTTTCTAAAAATCAGTCCAGTAATTTGAAGCATCTGGACCCAACATTAGAAGGAGAGGCATAATAAATATAATCAAAAGTACACAAAGGTTCTAAGAAGTTGAAAATTGAAAACTCAAGGTATTCAGTAGTAAGAATATCAGGAGAAAGTCTACCTCCACACCCTCGGGTCTAGGTATATATATGATAACATTCCTTACCTTATTAAGACCGATATAGTTTTCCAGGATAAGAATGTGGTTTGCTCAGAAGCAAGATAGGCAAGAAAGGAGTGAGTAAAAGAGGTTCAATAAGCGGTGAATCCAGATGGATCTGGGCTTCACAACATCCTGGAATATGGAACATTATATTGTGCTTTAGTACAACAGATTTCAAACAGCTCCTGTCTGGAAGAATCTCAGTTGTTTTCCTAAATGAAAACAGGTTGCAACAGTTAGCGCACTCTCAGTTATTTACTGTATATGATATCCCTCACACAAAGAAATATACAGGGTGGAGAGGTAGCTTATGGATCTAAGTGTCTGCCTGGCAAGCACAGGGACCAGGGTTTAATCCCTGTCACCACATGCTGCACCTGCCCCACCCCTGGACTCACCCAGCCAGCCACTGAGACTGGGTGTGCTGGCACATGCCTGTAATCCCAGGCTAAAAAAGGAGATTCACTACAAGTCTGAGCTTCATAGTGAGACCCTATAACAATTACATTAAAAAGTTAAAAATAATAATAATGAGGAAGTATATAAAGTCTGTCAACTATTTGGAAAACCACTAAATTCTGAACAAAATTTTGCCTAGCAATGAAGTGAATAACAATGTTGTATATATTCACTCAATAGTTTTGAGCCAGGTTTTCCAAAAGATTTCTTCAACTATAAATTAAGAGAATTAAACTAGATGACCCTAAAAAGCATTTTTCACTGGACAATATTAAGACCTCAGTCAAAGACACAAATAGATAGTTACAAAACCTTCTGAAATTGACCCATCCTTAACTCAAATTTAAACTACAGTATATTAGATCCCACAGGAAAAGTTTATGTTAAAAATCTTAGTTTTTCCCATTGATTCATTTCAAAAATAATATCTATGCTACAAATTAAAAACATTATTTTCTTAGTGAGACCAACATTTATCTCTTTATTCCAAGGTTGAAAAAAATCTATTCTACTTACCAGAGTACATCAGCCCAAAACACAAAAATTCAGTCACACAAAAAATAATTTTAATGAAAATATGTATTTTATGAGAATCTTTGTTTCCAGTTTGCTTATCATTAAGAACATGAGTCAAGTTTTAGCAGACAGAAAATAATTACCTTTCAAAATTGCATACTGATTTATAATAACGTATAAGATCACTAAGGAAAGGGTGATGATATAATTTAAATCATTCTTCCCAGTATCATTTTTCTCAAGGACTGTGACAATACAATGCATTTTCAAACAGTCTAAGATTTTTTTTAGATATTCTAAACCCTGGGATTTACTCTGATGGACAAGTCTTCAAGGAGGATTCCAAAATGAACTAACACAGCATTCCTTCTCAATTTAAATACAGGACAAGTTCAAAGACTCCATCTTCTTTCTGTACTGTGGGGAAACTACATAAGGCTTAGACTGTGAAGTATTCCATAAAAAACTTGTTTAACATCCAATGCTACAATGCCTATTTCTTATGGAAAAGAATACATATTCAAACACAGAGCTCTCTCGTGTAGCCATCTCTCTTAAATCTAGCCAGTGAAAAATTAGTGGGTGTTCAAAAATGATTAAGAAAGAAACACATTTTTTCATTTAAAAAATGAAACCTCCAATCTCCATTTCCATTTTAAGTATGTTAATAAAAAGCTACTTCTTTGATATTGTTTCTGTCTGTCTTATGGCAAATAAGATGACAAATATATTTGATTTTCTTTAAAAGTATTTGATGCTCTTATTGCATCTAAACTTAGAGCAATTTTCAATGATACCTATTTTCTCAGATTCTTAGATATGTAGTCATTTATTTTTGCATTGGATCAATATAAAACATTTGCTTAAAAGCAATTTGTTATACTATAAATTGCAAACTTTTAATGTTATAAGCTATAACAAGAAACTCTAAGGAAGAATAAGAGGAAAAAATAAAATAAGTCTAAAGTCTAGAGAGGGATGTCATAAGATCTATTTACCTATCTATCTTTCTATAAGAAAGAGGGAGGGAGAGAGGAAGATAGAAAGAGACAGACAGACAGACAAAGATAGAAACAATGTGTCACATGCTCAAATGATGAAAAAATTAAAATTCAGAATTCAGATGGTGAAGGTTTGTGGAGCCAAACTAAAAAAGAATATGATTGTTTGAGCCTGAGTGCTCCAGGACCCACCTGTCCTGGAGAAAGCCTGTCTATCAGACCCATGGCCAAGGCAGTCAGCCTCCTCTTCCTCTGACCCCAGGAACCACCAAAGGCAGTCTGATGCCAACTTAACACTGTCAAAGGCTCCTCTAACATAGCCTAAAATTGCCAAATTAGCCTCTACCCCATCCCCAGAACTGATCTTGGACTTTTTTACCTAGCACACAATGAGCACTTAGTATCTGTTGAAAGAGAGAAAAAGAAACATATCCAGAGAAGGAAAGACTCATACAATAGGATACTTTCTATAGCCTTTAATTACAATTTTTATATGACTTAATTTTCTGCTTACAGGAAGGCTCTTTTGAGCACTTGAAAATCAAATCCTGATTTTGTCCCTTATTGTCAGAAGAATATTAAAATAAAAGCAAATAAATAACATACATATTAATAAATTTGCAATATACTATAAACTGTTGATTATATGTAATTAAAATGCATTTTACACTTTAGCTTATAAAGACTTCTAATATTTGGAGCAAGACATCAATTTGCAACATGGGAAAACAAGCTTGGTTCAATTATAAATTAATAGCACTTTGATATGAAAGCCAAAAGGTACAGAACAACAGAAAGTTAAACTACAACAGTCTAAAGATCTCAACACCTTGAATAAGAGAGAGGAAAGCAGGAAAGCAACAGACAAGAACTAAGGAGTTCCAGCTAGACTTTGAGTACCTTTATCATGTAATCAGACTATCTTATTACTGGCCTAGAATACCAGGAAAGGAAAGAAAACGTGCTTTACATCTGCTGCAGAAACTTCAATTTCTACTTTCTTTTCTGGGTCACTGCTTATCAGTTTAATCACCATAATTATTTGCTCCTTGGACAATGCTTCGGTTTCCTACCTGTATGTCTGTTAAACAGTTCAACAGACACTGTTTCTCTCTGAATGCAAACGTTCCCTGCATTTTTAGCCGGTTTCTCTCTCCTCTGAGTCCAGGAAATTTTACAAACAAAGAAGTGTCAATAATTGGATGAGTTCCAAGTGAAAATCAGGGGCGTGGCTGATTTACAAAGCAGCATTTTCCTCAGAAAACCCAAACTGTATTAGCACCCCAGCGTGGTGCTGATGGTCACACAATTGGCAAGGTTGCTGTTTTAAAGGAGGTGTAAATATCCATAATGAGCCTATCAGGGTAAGTTAGAAGTTACACTCCAACTGAAAAATTTAAAAGATTAGGTTGATTAAAAATGAAAACTGGCAGAAACAAGACTTCTACCATTATAGAAAATCTAAGCAGTACACAGGAAGTCAGTGCTTTGTGTCATAACCCAGTATAAAACATTTTCATGCCCTGACTTAAAACTTTTCCATAAAATTTCTTTGTGTATTTTATTAAATACTTACTAAGTGTCAAGCATATTGTTAGGTACTAGAGAAAAACTGTTTTTTCCTCTTTGAAACTTATGCTCCCTAGTAGAGATAGGCAATAAACTGTTGAAATACACACACACACACACACACACACACAGGTGAAGGAGACTCAGATTAGGGTTGCTTTTTAGAATGTTCAGGTAAGGCCTTATTAATACAGTGACATCTAAACAGAGGTGCAAACCACTATATTCTGAAGAGGCACAGACTTGGACATCCAATGACAACTATTTACTTGGTTTGTTTTCAGAACTTATTATTTCTTATTATGTCTCAGATGGTGTGCTAAGAACTTCACAAACACATCTTATTTAATTTTCATAGCAGCCCTGTGAGGTAGGAATTATCATCCCCATCTTACAGATGAGCAGACTAAAAATTAAGAAACTGTTTAAAGGTCACAGAACTGGCAGCTGTGTTTCAGTTCCTCTTTGCGTTTTGCCTTCCCTTGTACCCTTATGCCTCCTTCCCCCACTATTACTGGCATGAACTTGAATTGCGAAGTCTGGAATTTAACCTTGTCACCGGACGCCTGTAACTATACATAGCAGTTGAGAATGGCTAAGATCTCAAACTCTTCAGTGGATTCTAAGACTTATTGTCACAGGAAATCCACCCTTCTGGGTGACAGGGATTCAGAGGGATGAAGAACTGCTTCCACTAAGGCTAACATGACATCTTCAAATGAAGGGTTTTCTAAGCCTGTCTTGGAAGAAGGACAACATGGAGATTAAAAGCTGGTTCTAGAAGGTCTTTCGGGGAATTAGAATTCCTGGAGAGCTCAGGGTCACAGCTGAGACAGAGGTCCTCATAATGGCATGTTTGATTAAGGTCTAGAGAGAGCCATGTCATCCTTCACTGGACTAACTAAATAGAAGAGCAGGCTGTGAAATTGTAATCTTAGGAGATGGATGCAATTTGAGCCTAGAAAGAAGACAGAATTCTTCATAGAAAGAAAACCACTCTTTTGTTTTGGAAAAATACTTTAATGAGATTTTTCAGTTATTCTAGGGTAGAATGCTGGGGACAGTTTTGAAAAACAGAGGTTAAAAAAAAGTTGCATGTAATAAAATAGCATAAAATTTCAACTTATTTTATGCACATACAGTCTTGTGAGAAAATAAAACAGTCAAATAGGCATACTCCAGTCTATGCCAGTTGTGACTTCTAATGTTGTACAGATACAGCCTCCCATATAGGAAACCTCTCATAAGGAGGGGATTGATTCAAAAGAAAAACAAGATCTGAAAATAAAGTGGATCCTAAGAACCACAGAAATAGTGAAGAGTTTGGGAATCTTAGCAATATAAATAAATACCAAATTTTAGTGATTCTGATGCTGATTCTTATTTGTTCTTTTATCTGAGTCTTGCCCATTTTTCAGCTCAGCCTTTCAGAGAAGGTGTATCATATCCAGGGCACAGTCACATTTAAATGTGTGGTTCACATGATCCATCAAGAACTGCAGTGTTTGCTACAAAGAGACGGAAAGAGACTCCAGGTGGGAACATGAATTCAGAGTATAGGTATGCAGGTTAATCATCACTTCTTAACCCTCATTCTAGGAATCCCCAAGACTGTGATGACTTCTTGCAGTAAAATATTAGCCCAAATGCTTGAGAATCTTTGCTCATTTGAGATTAGAGGTTCTCATGTTTCTAGAGCAAGAACACAATATTATTCTCTTGAATAAGCATCCTGGCAAGTACCCAGTGGAAGAATGCCAGATATGCTGTCATCTGTAAACACTTTGAGATCAATATAGGCAACTTGTACTGCCAAGTATCTAGCAATACTTTCCTGGAACATATCTGTGAGGATGGCGTGATACTAGGAAAAAAGTCTTTATTATTAAACAGGTTACATTTGTGCACAACTAAAACTCACTATGGCTAAGGAATGGGGTTAGTCCCACTATCTTGTTGGAGCTGTCCATTCTAGAAGTTACTACTTAGGTTGGTCTCTAAGAGCAGAAAATATTGAGACAAGCCTGAGAGTACAAGTTGTTTATTTGATGCTGACACCAGAAAGCATTGGTAGTAAACAGGAAAAAGTCAGAAAGAAAATGGAAGAAAAAATATAAGATTTTATTATTAAACAACTTATATTAGGGGCAAGTAGAACATAGTGTGACTAAGAAATGTATATGAGAGTATAACAGACTTCATATTTATCCCAAATTCTGACACAGAGCTTTACTGCATAAAGCAGTCTAAAGTTTAGCATCATCTAGAAACTTATTGGAAATGAAAATTTCTTGAGCTTCATCTCTGATCTATTAATTATCAGGCAATAATGCAAGAACCTCACACAGGATAAACTCTGAGGAGAAGACTGGATGATTTATCCATGGATTGTTATTGACCATTGACTCAGGGCTCCTCGGTTTCAACTCCCCAACATTTTGGCTTGAACCTCTGTCCAAGCTGACCTGATTTCATGATAGAGAAGCCCCCTGGGTAAAAACTAATTAGCTCTTAGAATTAGAAACTTTGGTGTCAACCTACCACAAGAACAGTAAATGCCTTGGGTATGTGGGAAAGGTCATAACCCTGCTATACCTCCAATTCTTCTGAAAAGACATTAGCAAGTCTAATTCTTTTGAGCAGCTAACATTCCATGCAATGATTTGTCCTTGAGCATTCGAAATCAATGTCTTACCCAGCCCAGGGAATGTTAAAGAGTATAGCTTTGAGTTCATGGTCATCTAAGCTAGAGCACTTCAGGCATACCACCAACTTGAGCAAAGGGATAAAATGTGGTAGGTACTGGACTGGAACAGATTAAATATGAGTACTGCCTATGGAATAACTAATTTCTAGTACTATCCTCTCTTCCCATTGGTCTACAATACAAGACAACATAGAACAGGCTGTGATCTCTCCAGCTCTGCATTCAAGTTAACCTGGATTTGAATCCCTTCTTCAATATTTACTTGACCTAAGTGAATATAAGCAAGTTAATTAAAGTCTCTGGGTCTCAGTTTCCTCTCTTGTAATATATGAACAGTGATGAAACCTTTAGCTTTGGGTTTTATAGGGAAAAATGAGATTCTATAAGTTAAAGAAATACATAATATTTGTTATTTAGTAAGACTTTATTGAACATTAAGAAGTTTAGTTGTGAGGACATCAACAAGGTGAAAGCCAAAAGCTTGGAAATGGCACACTGTACAGGCTTTCTCTACGGATGCCCCAAAAGTTATTCTCTACAAACACAGGGCCTATCACTTGCTTGGCATAGCACTAACGGCTAAGAAAACAAAACCAAAACCAGACACTTAAAGACTAGAATAAATCCAGGTAAAGCAGCATAATGCAAAGCAGACTTGGTCAGAGGGCAAACAGATTCAAACTCCAGGCTAGTTTGCTACAAGGACTAAGTGTGTGACATAGGAAGACCTGTAGAAAGGGTGAAGGCTCTGTACTTAATGGTTTAGCCCACACAGAGTATGGGACATCCAGGGTTACTTTGACTGACCAACCCCTGACCAACGCCTATACCACAAACAGCCTAAGGATGACCTCATTACTAGGGCCTGAATCTGAGACAAACAACTTTTTCTTTGAATTAACCACCTTTCCCATTAAAGTCATATCTTACTTGACATGAGATAAGCAGTGTATCTAAAGTAAGTACACATGAAACTTAAGGCTTTACTCAACAGCTGTCCAGTGCTAGGTCAAAGGCTAATGGCCACTACAGAGGGCTGAATTCTCAGAGGGGTTACCTCATTTGGCTTCCCCTTAGACTCTCTCCCCCTATATCTCTTTGGACAGAAAATGGGACCCTGGTGATTGAACCTCAACAATAATGTGATGTAGCTAGATGTTGTCCAGGTAAATAAATCATTATCATTAGATTTTAAACACATGTGGAAAACTTTACTTCCCAGATACTCTCAAAGAGGAATTAATAGACAAAGGAAATTAGAGTCCCAGAGAATCTCCCACACTGACACTCAAAGGGAGTTTATGTAGTGGACTGCAGGACTTTCATTATCTTATATACTTAAGTAAATCTGCTGCCAGAGATAATTGTGGGGCTAACAAGACCTGGGAGCATAGCACTGTGGTAGTGTGTGTGTTGTGTGCAAGAGGCCCTAGGTTCAATTCTCAGCACCAACAACAGAAATTGTTTTTAAAAAATTCTTAAGTTTTTAAAAAGAGTGTAGTAACCTTCAATGCTATTTCTGTGTCTTTACCATGTAAGGCTGGCCAGGATCTCTAAACATTGGACATTAATGACTACAAAACATCAAGGATATAGTATAAGGACACAAAATTTGCTGGGATGTAAATATGACCTATGTAGCCTGCCAAGTGTACATTATTTTACATGTGTACTAACTGTCATTCAATAGTCACATAAAGGGCTGGCCAAATAGTTCAGCAGACTAAAGCACCTGCAAGCAGGTATAGGGGTTTGATCCCTGGGCCTGTTGTGCTGACCCTGCCCTGGGATGCGCTGAAACTGGGGCATGATTGAGACTGGGCATGGTGGTGTGTGCCTGTAATCCAAGCTCTTTGGAGGCTGTAAACAGAAAAATCACGAGAAGTCCAATTTAATAGTGAGATCCTGAACACCCTGTAGACTCTTCCCTAAAATACAGGGGGAAAAGTCACATAAGAAAGGTACTGCTACTCTCCTAATTTTATAGATGAAATAATGAGGCAGATGAAAGTATGTGCCATTGAAATGACAAACTATATGTGCCATTGCTAGCATCTGGACCCATGGACTGGTTTGAGCACTTACTCTTTTCACCACTAATGCCATTCAGCTAAGCAAAGCTAGTGTATTGAAGCATCACATGCCTTTGCTGCAATAGAAACTTCCTATGCAGTGGCCTAACTCTGAATTCAGTTGTATAAAAATGTAAAGAAAGAGCAAATGTTTTCTTACAATTAAAAATAAAATATTCCACAACTCAAGTAAATGAAGAAGCTGATAAGGCTTAATTATTGTGAATCATGTTTTGCCTAAATAAAACCAAGCAAGTTTTAAATTATATTTCCAGAATATCAAATCCAGCTATGATATTGGCAGTTTCAGTAAATGCAGTCACCTGATGTCTTCCCGGTGAAATCTCCAAAACATTAAGAATTTGCTTCATTTTGAAAGCATCTTTAACAGCCATTTTCACAGGAATTCGATTTTACTGAGAACAGCTTTTTAGTCTATTAAAATGACACATTGAAACATAATCTTGGACAATATGACAAAGTTGTTGACTGCTGGGAATCAATGTTAGCAGTCATTACACTGAGCTGTAATCAAAGACAGCTCATTTAAAACAAAAAGAAGAAGAAGAAGAACATAAAGCTGCCAGTGAAACCAGAAAACAGAGGCACTATGAGCTACAGGGGTGACACAAAGTGAGAACATCTAGTAAGGGGAGGAGACCTGAGGTGGCAGATAATACTTGCCAAACAAATGAATACAGATGAAACCCTGAGGACAAAACAAGATTAGAGTTACATAGAGCAGGGCAAGAAAGAGTTTAAACAAAAATAAAATCCACATCTGATAGTAATGGTACTGTGTTACTGTGTGTTTTCACCACCACTAGACCCCAACCAAAAGACGGGTGAAAACTACAGGGACCACAAAGCTTCTCTGTATTGTAGAGAACCCACATTACCAGAACCCACATGTTCAAAACATCATGCTGAGTGCCCATACAGGGAGGTGCTCTTTGTTAGGTGCTAGGGGACACAAGATTGAAGAAGCTATAGCTCTTCCTACAAAGAAACAAACAGTAATTTGGAAACAAAGTCACCAGAACTTTTGCTTTGCTCCAGCAATGTTAATGATTAATACATGATGCACTAAAGTATTTACTGACTGCAGAGATCAAGACAAAAGTAGTAGGTTTGGGGATATCAGTCAGGTAAGAAATAGTTACAAGGTTTTAACTACATTCAAGACAAAAGGATTTGTGAAGCCAAAGAATGCCTTCCTATCCTTGAAGAATGTAGTATCTATTTGAAAAGATAAGGGTGAGATAGCTAACCATGCAGTGGTAAAGAGGAAAAGCTACAAATGTTCAAAGAAGAACAAATATCTCTATCACACAATTTTGGTGTATAAATAGCTTAAATGATAGTAACACAATCTAGTATTGTTCTGGCTCTAAAAATATTTTACCATGTTTACATCAATCTTTCCACTGAGTTCTCTATATTTTCTACCCAAATCTCCATCATGACTTACTAAAAAAGGCTTCTAAACCAAAACTAAAGCCTTTTTTCTATTTGAAAACAGTAGTATTTAAATAACTTAACTAAGTGTATGTTGCAGAAACAAATCTACACAACTTTTACTGCTATCTTTAATGCAAATAAAAGGTTAACTCAGATGAAAATTGAATATCTTGCATCCATACCTGGGATTCTTGCCATGAGATTTGTCAGAGATGAACAAACTGTTTGACAAATAACCTCTAATGATTCAATGAAAAAAACAACCAACTTCTAAGATTTATTTCTGATTCAATATAAACATTCTCATTTCTCTTTGTTAAAATCAACCCATAACAATCCACAGTAATGATTATAATGATTCAAATTATTACTGTTTTGACATAGCCTCATTTTTATTAGATAAAAATCAGCAAGTAAAATTCCACATTAATTATTCAACTTATTTTGGATTTTTGACCTTTAGTCAGTGAATTGGAACCATGGAGCAGTGAAATACCTATGTTTATTAGATTTTTCACATTTATCTTACTTTCCACAATAAATATCTACAGCTTTTAATTAGTTCTCATTTCAATAAAGCTATATAACTCTATACCAAATATTACAAATAAAAGAACTGATACTAAATTTAACCTTAGGTCTAAGGGTCTACTTGGAAGCAGTACAAAGACAGTAACATGAACTGCTCTGTAAGACCCACAAAGTCCCAGCCTTCTGACTAGTTAGGTGTTCTGACAGGGAGCTGGCATGGAATATCTAAGTGAAGCAGGTTCAGTTTCAACTCTAGTCTCTCAGCATATCCAGCAAACCTTCCAATAAACTCAAGTAGCAGAATACCCTGAAATACTGAACCAGGAAAGATTAATTATTCCAACCATTGGACATCCCAGATTCTTAAACCCTCTTCATCTCAGAGTGGAGATTTCTGTACTCTCTTTGTAACCAATCCAAAATTTTTTAATCTATTTAACTAAAGAAAACAAAAATCATTTCTAACATTCATTAACAAACTTGTTCACATTAATCAAAGACAAAGACTATAGAAAGCCTTATGATGTCTAAAAAAAAAAGGGACTTTTTCTGTATTTCAGGGAAGGGTCTGCAGGGTGTTCAGGGTCTCACTACTAGTTCAGACTCAAAGGGATCCACCTGTTTACAGCCTCCCAAGAACTGGAATTACAGGCTCTCCCACCACCACGCCCAGTCTCAATTGCCATCTCAGGGTGTCCCGGGGCGGGGCCGGCACAGCAGGCCAGGGACGGAATGAACCTTGGGCCCCCTGTGCCTGCTTGCAGGCGCTTTAATCTGATGAGCTATTTGGCTGGCCCTTTGAAAAAGGACTTCTGATTGAGATCTTACTAAAATCATCCCTGTAGTATTGTCAAGTTTCTTACATTGCTAACTAAGCACCCTGTGTTTTTGCAAATCTATACAATTATTTTCATTTTTTTCATAAAAGTTACTATTACAGATGTAGTTAAAAATCAATGCTCTTGAATATGTGAATTTTTATTTTTCCATGTTTGAACATATTAGATGAATAAAATATCCAGCATACCTTAACTCAGAAAAAAAAAAAAAAAAGAATTCCTTAACTCTAGTAATCTCCTTTTTTCCTACTGGGCTATCTGAGGATCCATTGCCATCACGAATGACACAGTAACTATCCGAACCCGGAAGTTCATGACCAACTGAGTTCTTCATAGGAAACAAATGGTCATTGATGTCCTTCACCCTGCGAAAGCAACAGTACCTAAGACAGAAATTTGAGAAAAACTCTCCTAAATGTCATTTTTTGTTTGGATTCAGAACCCATTTTGGTGGTGGCAAGACGACTGGCTTTGGCATATTTACGATTCCATGTATTATGCGAAGAAAAATAAGCTCAAACATAGACTTGCAAGACACGGCCTGTATGAGAAGAAAAAGACCTCAAGAAAGCAGCGGAAGGAACGCAAGAACAGAATGAAGAAAGTCAGGAGCAGCTCAAAGGCTAACGCTGGTGCTGGCAAGAAGCCGAAGGAGTAGAGATTTTGCAGTTGCCTGTCTGCAATTGCCTGTCTGTAGTGACTGCGTCTTTTTTCACCAGAGGATTTAATAAAGTATAAAACCTTCATAAAAAAAAAACCTCTAGTAATTTGCTCATTTAAAATCTAATTTATGTTTTATAAGCATAGCTATGCCTCTGTTCATTTGTTGTGACTTGCCTGGGATATATTGTTTCCTTTTTTTTTTTTTTTTTTTTTTCACTTCAAGTTCTTTTCTGTATTTTAATAGTCTACATTGACAATCTTTGTTCTTTAACTCATTGATGAGCTAGTCCCCATTTGTGGCAAATTGACAACTGAGGGTCAACTTGTTATACCCAGCTGAACTGAACTAGCATGGTGCTGGGTATGGGAGGCCCACCTGAGGATTGATGCCAGCAGCACAAGAGGCAGAACTGCAGAAGAAAGCTGTTAGGAAAGCTGGAGAAGCTGCTGGGTGCTGTTAGAAGCAGTAAGGAGCTGTTGGTTTTCTTGGAGGAGCTTGTTAAGCTGTCTTTCCCGATGAATTCGGCTGTTCTCATTGTCAAAGGAGCTCGAAATGACTATGGTTCACTTTGGGAAAGTTCTGGTCCTTACTCTGAGCATCCTCTTCCTGGTTCTGGAGGGGAAGATGGTGCACAACTCAGTCTCCAGGTGGAGCTTGTCATGTTGGCTTTCCTGATGTGAACTCAGCTTTCATTATTTTCTGGAGGAGCTTGGGACCTTGCTGTTGCTGAAGATGGATGTGGTACTTTTCAGGGGAGCTCTGGTTCTTACATTGAGCATGGCTTCCTTGCTCCAATTCAGATCCCTCAGCCTGCTAGTGAGGTCTTTCATCCTGCTGGCACAGACTTACTGGCTTCCACCTCTGACTTTTGAGCCTTCCCAGCGCAGATGTTACACAAGCCCACATGAGACTGTCCTGCCTTCTAAGTCTCTAGTTGGACTTGTGGGAGGCATTATAATGGGTTCTACGTCTTCAGCTAAAGTCATGCAGGACATTATTATGGGACCCAAAGCTTCAGCTGGATTCTTTGCTTTTTAATGTGTGGACAGATTTCCTGCACTCTCTTTTTATATATGATTCTTTGAGTGACTATTATAATCTTATAAAATGTATCCTATATTGTATTGTTTCCCCTTGTGAAACCTGAAACCACAATAATAATTTATTATAATTACTGATATTTATTTTGATTTCTCTTACCAATCCTTGGTATGTTTCAATCTTTCTTTCAGTCAGGGAAATGGCTCAGTGGAATAAGCGCTTCCCTGGCAAGCGCAAGCCTGAGTTCAATCCCTGGTTCTGCCATAGAGGAAAAAAAAAGATCCATCCTCAATCTTTCTTTCATGTATAGCATCTCCTTCTTCTTCCCAAGTGATAATCTCTTTGAATTTATTATTCCACTAATCCACTCATCAGATGTGCTCTTCTATTGTCCATTTCATAGTTCCAGTTATTATATTTTTAATTTATAATACTTCTGCTTGTGTGTTTTGTTTGATTTAATTTGTCTTTCTAACTTACTTTTATTATATTTTGAGCTTATTAGATATTACTTTTCTTCCTTTTAAACTTTATATTGAGCGAATTTTTCTCTAATTCCTTCACAAGTTTAAAATTTATATCTTACATTATTTCAGTGTTAACCTAAAAATGTAACATAAACAACTTCATAATATCTAAAGTTATATTATATGTTCATCCTCTTCTAAAAAATTATAAGAATTTAAACTGTTTTATTCAACTATATTCTGTCATAGATGTCACTAGCCAGTACACTAAGTTTACTTTGGCCATGAAAATTAACTACATGCAAGATAAGAAGGGCATACATTTTAATATTTGGCAGCATTATAATTTTCAATGTATTTTTACAAGTGTTTTTACTCAACATTTCTATTATGATTTTAGTTCTTCAATTCATAAATACTTTTGTTCTTCATAATATACTTTTAGACATTTCTTTAGCTTTTCTCTGAAGATCTCTTTAATGCTTCACATTCTTATATACTTCACTTTGTTTCTAAAACTCATATTCACTTTATTCTTCTAATATTCACTTTAGAAATAACAAGCACAGTGACTTCTATGATACTTTGAGATCAGCTGTAAATCTAATAAATTTTGGGTTTAAAAAATTCTCTACCTTTGGTGATCCGAAGTTCCACTAAGATGATTCTATGTGTAAAATTATTTTGATTTTTTTTTAATGTGCTTTCCCTTTATTTTCAATTGCTGCCTCAATCACATCATTTTATTACTTCATTCTGCAATTCTGGTTAGATACATATTCTAAATCAATCCTTGGCTGGGCCAGGATAGCACAGTAGAATAAGTGCCTGCCTGGCAAACAGTGTCCTGAGTTCAATCCCTGGTAGCAAAAAAAAAAAAAAAAAAAAAAAGCAATCCTTCATCTTTCTTGCATGTATAGCATCTCTTTCTTCTTCCCTAGTGATAATATCTTTGAAATTATTATTCCACTAATCCACTCATCAGATGTGCTCTTCTACTATCCAGTTTATAGTTTCAATTATTATATTTTTAATTTATAATATTTCTGCTTGTGTTTGTTTTGTTTGATTTGTCTTTCTAATTTACTCTTATTTTTAATCCACTCAATTTTTCATATTGAACATATATATATATATTTATTCTGTGTTGGATTAATACAGTACCTGTAGTCTTTTGTGTTCCTTATGTTCTTGTGTGTTTCATAAAACTTGCTAGTGAATATTTATTAGGCATTTATCTATGGGACTCATTGAGGTTTAGTAGTAGTATCTTCCTCTTAATTAATTTGTATTTCCAGTAAAGTAGGGGGTATTGTTTACATATAAGTACATTAAGCTAAATTCTCATTTTGTGGCATTTTGGAGCATTCAAATACTATATTTGGTTCCAGGAGATTAATATTATATATACCTTTTTATGTACAAAAATTGTGTTAACCCACTATAAGGATACAGTGCTACTTTTACAGATAATAAAATATACCAATTTTGATTTGTATTTGTGAAACTGAAATATTATTTCTGATACTGAAACTATTTCAGTCTTCATAGTTAGTGATTTGAAATATCTGAATAACTGAATATTACCCTCAGATCTTCTGTTGAGTTTCATTTTTACATTTTGGGGGCAATGAGAAAAAAGAATACCAGGCCTTGAGTTTTATTTAAAGTAAATCCATGATATATGTGTACCTATGTTTATAGCAGAAAAATTTGTGATAGCCAAATCATGGAAACAACCAAGATGCCCATCACCTGAGGAATGGATGAAAAAGATGTGGTATTTTTATACAATGGAGTATTACTCAGCTATAAAGAATGATAAACTTGAAGCCTTCATATTTAAGTGGATGCCACTTGAAGATATACTCATAAGTGAAATAAACCAGACACACATGTGTAAATATTGTATAGTCTCCCTAGTATAAAACTCAAAAGAATTACAAATAGAAAGGTATAACACAATTAAAAGGAAAGCAAGTTTTTGAAGACTAGACAATGAAGAGAGAGCAAGGAGAAGAGCTAAGAAACACGACAGAGGCAAAGCCATACAGTTACATGTACAAGATGGGTAAGACAATAATCCTGGGAATCTTCAGAAGATTTTAAAACCTAACAGTTAATTGGAAGGATTCTCATCCTGAATAACTATATATGGTGATACCTGTGAACTAAGCAACTGCACTGAAAAAGATGGAAATTTGTAATAGTAGGTTCATGCTTAGAGTGCCTGTCATTTTGGTCTTCTGAATACGTGATGCTTGTCATGACATGCCGGTTGCTGCCATGCTGTCTCACAGATAGATGTTTGTTTTAAAAAGAGGGGGGCAGTGACTCAAGGCAGGAGACAGGAAAAGGAGTGCTGTGGGACTGTCCTGCTACAATGCTGTATATGGTTAGATTTCTAAACTTATGCATAAACATATATAATTCTTTATTCCTATTTTTAAAATATATTTTAATTTTAATTTTTTTACATTATATTTTGTAGGGACATAAAGTTTAACATATCAGTACTTGAAAAATACCTATTCCATGTTAAGCCTAAGATGTTTGCTATTCAGACAGATAGTGAGGTTAAGCTCAACAGCTTAGGTTGTACAGTAATAACAATAGGCTTCTCTTCTGGAGTGGTAACAACCTAAGTTTTCAGAACATAAATTAGAGAAAAAGGAGGGCTGCAAGGACAGCCAACATTTTGGCCCTAGCCTTTCAAGGTCAATTAAGACTCAGGACACATGAGAACCTGTACTGTAACATCATGGAACTCAGTTGTGTCCCAAATTTTCTGATCAAGGAGATTATGGGGCCAAAGAGGAAAGTGATCGATGATGTAGAGTGTCTAAGGAGAGTCACATGGAGAGAAAACATTCTCTCAGACTTTCACAGAGAGCACATTGATCAAGTAATGGCCGTGATGCATCCACAGGACTGACACAGACAAAGGATCTATAAACTGCAATCTTGAGGGGATTTGACTGACCTTAATCAGATACAAAAGTTACAATTCTTGTTACATAGGTCTTGCTTTATCTTGGTCTGAACCATCCAGCAGAAAAGTATAAAAATGAAGTATAAGAAGTAAAGCCATATTATTATGCTGAGCTGAAAAAGACTCAAGTCAACAACTTCTGACATTGCCCGTTATATAGAAAACCCAATATTGTTATGGAATACTGGACTAGTTTGGAATATTTTGCTGAAATCACACACCTATAATATTTAAATGACAAAACTAAACAAAAAAGGGGATACAAATGAATATTTTGTATCTGTAGATTCAAAATAATTAAGATAGATATACAGCCACATTCTCTTAATTCAGTGAATAGGGGCATCTGCTCTAATAGTGTTTGTAAATAGAATATCATGTCTGCATCTTGTACAACAAATAACCACTATGAAAATAATATCAAATGTATTAATTATTGAATCTGTTCTACTAATTTGATTTGAAACAGTCTCTTTGCTATTTGTTTCAATAAAATTATGGAAAATAATAAAGAAAATCCACCCCTAAAAATAAAAAAATAACAAATAAATCCAACCTGGGCCAGAGAAATAGCTCAGTGGAATAAGTGCTTGTCTGGCAAGTGTAAAGTCCTGAGTTTGATCGCTTGTTATCACAAAAAGAAAAAGTAAATCCAGCCAAAAAATTTAAGGGATATTGCCAAAATTGCTTTAAAATGATGTCCTGACATTAAGATAATGTTAACTATTATTTGCAAATATGCTATAAACTACTTCCTTTTTTCCTACATTCTGAAAATGACTCAGTGACGTACTAGCATCAGTTTTCTGAGGTACAAAGACTGACAACTAGTAAGCACTGTTTATGGACATCTAGATGTGATAATCTTAATTTCCAGTAGTAGAACAAATACATAATTCTATATTTTCTTACCCTGAGAAAATTCCAATCCAAAACAATTTCCTAACTATTCTAATACAAAATGAAATTTCCTTCTCAATGTCTTCTTTTAAAAATAAAAATTTAAGGAAGAACTTTTATGTTTGTAAAAAAAATGTGCTCTTGATTCTGAAGTATCAGTAAACACAAACTATGCTGCCGACTAATATCATATAAATCTTTGGAAGGTTAAACATACCATTGGAAGTTAATACGTCTTCCTATTAAAGTGTGGACTCTTCATCTTACTCAGACAAGAAAGCAGAAAATATTCTATCTGCATGATCAAATTTATTGCCCCAACAACTAGAACTACTTTTCCCTAAAAAATGAATTTTTGTTTCATTTTTTGTGTGTTTAGGGATGGTAGTTGAGTACATACTATTAGGCAGCCATAAAGGGACCCTAAAGCAAAGGATATCATGTTTCGTATTTTTCAGGGCAACACCTAATGGGCTATCTCTGAGGAAGTCCATGAACTATTTTAAAAGTCTGAGATTTAACCTTTATAGCAAACACACACACACATACAAAACTTCCCCTGTAATGGGAACTTTCCTTTTCAGTTTTACCACCACTCTTACAAAATGCTCAATCTAGGAGCATTTATGACAGAACACTTAGAGTTGTTGTTTTTACAAAGATCAGGACATGGAAACAATTAAGCATGAGTAGCACATGAACTGAATAAATATCATTCTCTTGGAGACATTTTATTCTCAATCGCTACCCATATTGTATTTTCAATGCTTTTGAAAACTGCATGGACTAGAACCAGAATCTAACTATTTTAAAAAACCATACTAGCATATAACATTTATTTCCCTTCTGAATTCATAGTTTTTAATTCTGTGCAACAAATTAAAGCCAGAAGACAATGCACATGAGGCACAATACATATATACACTTGGATTCTAACTATAATATCTATTTGATGAAAGAGAAACAGCTCATATATGCTATGCATTGTGAAAGTTTTTTTGCATCAAACATTTGAAGACAATTGACAAGACTTGTATATCAGAAAATCTCTGGTTTGTTGGCAAGCTGTCTATTCAGAGAGGTGACAGCTGGTGGATGGCACTTCAGTTTGAGAATCCAAAGCAGGAAGCAACAGCATAGACACACCCTGTTCATACATGATAAATGTCAGTGTAGTAGAAGGTGAAATCAAACAAAATCATAACTTGGTTTGCAATGAAGAAAAAACTAAAGTATATGAGAAAAAAATAAAGTTTTAATTGAAAAGATGCATGTGTCAACACAACAAACATGAGATGTCCTCCCACAATGACGCCATTACTGACAGGTGGGAATTTATAAAGGAAAAAGAAATAACATCTACTTGTTTTACTTAACTTGAATCAATTTAGATTCAATAAAAACACTAATAATCCATTAATAAACACACTAATTGGATGGTTATCAGTCTGAAAAGGGATACTTTATCCAAGAAGAAATAAATGTGAGATTTGGATTTTATAATTATTACTAGTTTATTTATTGCATTTAGTGCAGGGTCTACAGGATCTCACTACACAGATCAGAATTGTAGTGATCCTCCTGTTTTCAGCCTCCTAAGCACTGGGATTACAGGCACGTGCCACCACACCCAGTCTCTATCACCATCTCAGCAGATCCCTGGGGTGTGGCCAGCACAGATTGCCAGGGATCAAACCCAGGATATTGTGTCTGCCTAAGCAGGTACTTTAATCCACTGAGCTATCTGTCCAGCCCTAATTCTTATTAGTTTAAATAAAAAAACTTGTAGTATGATGCTATTTATCCATTATAAAATTATGGCTGTAATACATGCAAACTGAAAAATTCTAGCAAGATAAGACCATCATAAAGTAAGTTTCCCTTTCCCCTCATTCTCTCCCCTAGTTTCAGTTTACTTTATTTTACCTGGCAAACTACTATTATAATTTTCCACATGAATGAATATAAGTATATAGTGTGATATTTTTAAAAAGCTTCCATGTGGTTTATGGATATTGCCTCATGATCATACTTTTTTAAAATCAGAAACTATGCTGCAATACATGTTCTATAGAGTACTTTATGATATTCTTCACAGGGAGGCTGTATTCTGCCAAAGGGTTGAGGGTCCATCTTCCTAAGAAGTCATTCTCTTTGTTTTTCCTTGATTTAAAGACTCCTTTCTTTATTCCCGGCCTAGCTCCTCACCAATATACCACACACACACACATACACATACACACGTTTTATTCCACTTCATCCATACACTCAGAAAATTATTCTAAAACGTATGCTACAAATACTTCCATTTCTATCCTTCCATTTTATTTCCATAAAATACTGCATAGCCAGTTTTAAAATATTATCTTTAAAGAATACGATTTTTTTATGAAGAGAAAAATAGGGTTCTGATAGAATTAAGTAAAGATTTAAACTGACTGGTCAATTCAGCCGAATTGTAAGGCCTGTGTAGACCCACAGGGATACAGCATACATCTTCCTATGATGACATGTTACAGCAAACCTCATTAACCCACATTACCAGTATTAATAGGTATTGTTATCCAATTATTTTTACTTCTCATGTAGTTTGAATATGGCAAAGGGACTCTCATTTCTGGAAAGGATAAAATAGTAGAATACAGAAGTATCCTCTAGTAGGAAATATCTAAAAATAATTTTTAAATATATGACATAGTAATTGTCAGGCACAGGATACCAGGCAATATAGAACAGTGATCTTTGGTGGAGAGGACAACTGACATGAAGCAGTAGATAGTCTATGTTACTGCAACACGTCCTACACATACCTAGTTGGTAAAGTAGAGAGGGGATATGGAGGAGAATGTAGGCAGTATCTTTGAGGAGTAAATGCAGTAGTTTCCAAAAATGTCATAGTTCACCAGCAGAATACTGAAATGAGATGTCACACAGAAAAGTTATAAGCTCTAAGATAATATCTCTTACATTTTCAGATGAATGCATACATATTTAAAACTACCTGAGGTAGTTTTAATCTCCTGCACTCACACACATCTAATTAAAGTTTATGCTCCTCTTAGCTAGAATTTAAAAGTCTATAATTTATGACATCAGAAATAGTACTCAAAGATATGAAACCAAGTGGTGGGAAAATAAGCCTTATTAAAATTTTCTTTTTCTACCTAATAAGAGTTGCTTTTAAGGTTCAAACTGCTTTTCAGTAACTCCAAAATATTCCAGAATGAACATCAATATATTGACTCTAACCCTGATGGAGATACAAAAATTGTCAGCACCCAACATGGTAAATTTTAGAATTTTTCTCACCAAATCAGTAAGTATAATGTATTCAAAGAAAAGTAGAAAAATACAACTGTTAAGGAAAATCTATAGGAGGCCACAGGCCCCACAAATGAAACCAAAATGGTGTCACTCCTGCTAGAGCTGCACATTGCTAAAGCAAAACAAAGTTTCTTATCTGAACTTCCAAGAAATCAGGAGAAAAACAGATAATGTCATTTAGGCCAGTTGTAGCTATCAGTAGAAGAACATCACTCTACTTTAACTTTTGCCAGGTAGGTTTTGTGTTCAGTACTTTTTTGTTCATTACAGAGTTTTCCAACTTTTTTTCTGTCATAAAGATAACTTCCTCCGTTTAGCTCACCAGAACACTCATTTTGTCTTACACAATGAAGTGCTGCCCAATTTTAGATTCACAAATGGGAGGTCTTTAAACAACATTTGTTATAATTTTATTTTTGACAGAACATATAAGAAGGAGAAAAATCAGTCATGAAGAAAGACATAGAAAGGACAAAGATGAGAAAAATAGTAAAAATAGGATATTAAGCAAATCTATAGCTATATTCTTTGTGTTCAAGAAGACAGAAAAACAGGATAGGAGCACAGTCTATTTAAATATTAAGCTTCTAGAATTTAGAAATGTTGTATATAAGATTTAAAATACAATTTCAGAACCATTAGCAGTTAGATAATACTAAAGAAAACAGTATATTTGGAAACACAGAAACAAGAACTACTCAAAATGAAAAAGAGAAAAGAATATATTAAAAATATAAATGAATAGACCATCATTTGAACAGCAGTTTAATTGTCATTTGATTTTAAGCAACCTAAAAAGTATTAAAGTCATTAAGGGAAAACAAAAGAAATATTATATGGGAAAATGGTGGAGAAGTATTTTTGAAATTTTTGCAAATTACACACCTAAGAACCAAGAAACAAAACCACAAGCCCTGGCCATATGAAATATAGCAAAGTAAATAATAATTTTTTTTTAGAATACAAATAAGTTTATTGTACAAAATTAAGGCCTTCATATTACACAGTTCACTAAGGCTATAGAAAAACTAGATGATTCAAGACTTTCACAAAAATTTCTACTTTTACTTTGCCTCTGTCTCCAACCATTAAAATGGCGTGACCACATGTTATCAAAACAAAAGCATGAATAACACAGAGTCTCGTAAAGATGCTACCCTGAGGTCATTTCTTGGCATATGTGATCTTCATGGCATGGGATGGTGTGATCTTAAAGCCTTGTAAGGCATCCCTGGCAGCTCCAGCCTGCCCGTCATTTTCAAATTCCACAAAAGCGATGTCATGCCTTCCAGGTACAAGACAAACTTCCTTAAAACCAGGGAACTGATTATACAGCACGGACAACATCATCTCGTTGGTCTCTTCTGTTAAGTTATTAAGGAATAAAATATAGTTTGGAGGGTAATCAGGGACCTGCGGATTTGGAGCTACATTTCCTTGGGTATCAGCTTTTGGTGTTCCCTGGCCAGGCTTTTTATTTGCAGTCATTGCAGTATGTTCCACAGTTTTGGCTTTTTCTTTTCTTTCTTTTTTTTCTTACCAGCAAAAGTGCCACACATTTTAGATATTATATCAGAGTCTGATTTTGCATACTGGATTTGCATTGGTTTACCACAAAATGGGAATCCTTGCAACTGTCTTACAGCATTCTTGGATGAGCCCACTTCTTTAAATATAACAAAGGCCTGGCCTCACATCTTCATAATCTTTAAAGTCACAATATCTACCACATGCCCAGACTGAGAAAACAGTGCATACAGGGATTGCTTCAATTCTTCTTTTTTAATTTTGTCATTCATATTGTTGATATAAATTGAATGATTTGGTCTGATATCCATGTTTGAGTCACAGAAACTATATTCAGCCACTAAATATAAGATGATTTGCTTCAAATAACCTTTGCGTCTAGCCTGCCTGGAGCTCTGCAGACCCCGGAACCCCAACCGTGAGGTACACAGCGCTCCAAAGCAGCCCAGGCTCATGCCACCTTCATAAGAATTGAGAGATGGAAATGGAATAAATTATAATTAAATGACTTAAAAACAGTGATGAAGAAGACAATCTTACAAGAAGCTTGAAAAATTACATCATGCTCAGTAGCACAGGTAAGACCGTAGCATAGCTGTGAAAGGGAAATGATAACCACAGAGTAGAGCAATATAGGAGAAAAGGCCTTGTCAACCAAAAATTCTGTACTCAGTGAATTATCTCTCAAAAACAAAGGTAAAGTAATAATGTCCTCAGATAGAGACTTTTTTACAAATGCACATGCTATAAGAATTTACTTCTAGCAGAGCAGAACTGAGAATGAAAGTAGGAAAGGAAGTCCTTCAGAAACAGAGTGTGACACCACATACACATCTAGATGAACACAAAGGAACAGCGAGCACTGGATTGAATTCTTCACATTAATGTACTAGATGTTTCTCCGATTTTGGAGATTTGTTTAAAAGGTAAAGGAGCAAGGTCAAATGTACAGCAATGTTTGTAGAATTTATGGCACACACACACACACACACACAGAAACAGTACAGAAACTGTCCCCCAAAAAAGTACATAGGCCAAGAAAAGGAATTGAACGTCTACTATATTAAGCTGATCATACTATAATCATGCAATGAAACATCATGCAAATAGATACACTGGGATAAGTTACATGCATATATTATAAACCCCAAAGCACATGACAAAAAATTAGTGCCAACAAGATTACACACACACAGAGATTATACATATAATTCTTATATATGTTGTGGAAATTTGACTTTTAATTAAAAACTTCTCCACACAAAAATTAACAATGAATAATCACCCCACAATCAAGTGTTTTCACAGGTGAAAATTCACAGGTGAATTGCACCAAACATGTAGAGAGAAAATAATATCAGTTCTACAGAAACTTTTGAAAAACATTAAGCACAAGGGAATACTTTCAAAATATTCTGTGAGGCCAAAATTGCCTTAATACCAAAGTTGTCAAAAGACAAGTTATAAGAAAAGAAAGCTTCAGCTAAATGGAATATAACAATATGTAAACATAACGATTGTCATGTTCTTATCATCTTCTACAATTCCTTTATTTTTAAATTTTTTTTCCATTTATTTTTATTTTATTAAAATACAAATGTCAATCAGACAGTTTCAAGACACCTTAACCATACAGAGTCGATGAGTTAATACATTGCAAACTGTTTTCATAACGTTTTGGTATTGTACAAGGTGCATACATGAAATTATATTTACAGGTTTTTCTATAGCTGAATTAATTCAAAGATTCAATAATTATTTACCTAGTGGATGACCATAGCACTAAAAGCCGACATAATATCCTGTCCAACCACCATTAGTGCAGATCTTGCCTATCATAGAATTATGTAGAAGCACAGCGTTATCTATCCCTACTGTACTGTCTATACACACACATCCTGATTTTTTCTTTCTACAACCCTTCCTTTGTCTACACCTGTCAAAAGTGGGCACTCCATTGACATTCAACTAAT
>PVKA01003035.1:91707-115559 GCA_004027165.1 Ctenomys sociabilis
TGGATGGTTAAGACCTAGGTAGATCAAAACTTATATACCAACACATGTACTTTATATTTCCTATGTGGTCATTGAAGTCTTCTCAGGGTTTATCTTGTAGTCCTGTACATTATTCTGTAGTTCCTTTGTCTGTGTCATCCATGTGGATGAGTCACGGCCAATGCTTGACCAGATTGCTCTCTGTGAGAGCCTGAGAGAACATCTTCTACAATTCCTTTCCTGCCCCCACCCCCACCCGGGGATTGAACCTGGGACCTCGTGCTTGCCAGGCAAGCGCTTATGCTACTCAGCTATATCCCCAGCCCAAGTTCCTATCATCTTGTTTTGAAATTCTATATTGTTTTATTTTTGTTATTATTTTTTGTTTATTTCTCCTTAAAATAAAAAAGCTTAGTTCAAGTGCCTGCTTTGGCAAGTGCAGGAACAAGGGTTCATTCCTCACACCAATTCCAGGGCATGCTGAGCCAGCTACAGAGTCAGGGCATGGTGGTGTACCACTGTAATCCCAGCGCTGAGGAGGCTGAACCAGGAGGATCACTATGAATCTGAGCTGAGTAGTGAGATCCTGTACCAAGTGAATAAAAAAAAAAAAAAAACTTCAAAAAGAAAACTTCAGGGCAATCCCTAATCAATATAAAAGGGGCAGGGGCCAGGGAGATAGCTCAGTAAATAAGTGTTTGCGTGGCAAGCACAAGGTCCTAAATTCAATCCCGGTGTTATTTAAAAATGATTACAATAAATGATACATTGTTAAGAATGATGCAATAATTGCATTGGAAGCAAGGTAGAGTATTTTTAGTATTTTGTAAGATTACTGATAGAGTCCTTTACTGTAATAATTTTTAATATGAATATTCAACACATTTTGGACACCCACAGTGATCAAACATTTATGGCAATTTCTGTCAAATAAAAATTACAATATGTTCTCCTCTATCCCTGTGACTTCTGGCCCTCCTCCAAAGTCAAGATGACAATAAGAGTAAGTATTTTGAATCAATTCAGGACATCAAGGCAGCCAGAACAGCACAATAAGGCACTCACAAAAGATAACTTTTAGAACTGCTTCAAAAAGTGAAAAAACAATGGGATATGTGGTTTGAAAAGAAGGGGAATATTTCGAAGTTGATTAAAGACAATGTGTCTTTTACTGTAATCAGTTTCTCTTAATTTAAGTATTCAATGTATTTTTCCATCACACCTCATAGATACAAAAATCTTGAAATTTCAGTGAATTAAATTCAACAATAAAATAATTATGACCAAATAAAATTCATTCTAAGGCCAGGAACACAGCTCAGTGACATAAGCACCTACCTGGCAAGCACAAAGTCCTGAGTTTAATCCCTGGTACCACAAAAAAACCCTAGAAATATTATGATAGATTAATAGTAAAAACTTAATTCATGTAATTTGCCACATGAGGAAATTAATTAAGAAAAGATAATCAGTTCAATAGATTCAGAAAATAATTGAAATAATACATTAATAACTGATTAGGGGGAGGTGAAGATTTCTCAGCAGAACAGGAATAATAATGTTTATAAGTAAAAACAATGGATAGCTAACATGATATTTAACAGTAAAGGACTGAAAACTTTTCTTTAAGGTCAGAAATAAAATGAAGATCTCTTCTTCCCTGTCTTGGAATCAGCAATGCAATGGATGTCCTAACTGTAGTAATAGTAAAGTACATGATATAGGAATGAAGGAAGACAAGAAAGGAAAGGGAAAATCACCCACGTAAGAAAGGAAGAAGTGAAAGACTTCTTCCAGTGACAGCTGAAAGTGAAGACAGCTTCCAGATAGCTGGGCATGGTAGTTAGTGCACATTTACAATCCCTGAGGCAGGAGGATCACATCAAGTTCAAGGTCAGTCAGGGCTACATAAGGAGATCCTGACTGAAAAAAATAAATAAATAAACAAAAAACTCCAACCCTTCAGCCCTAAAATAGTAGACAAAATAATTAAACCTAATTTGGGGGCGAGGCAGGGAGATGGTTCAGTAGAATAAGTGCTCCGTGTCCTGAGTTCAATCCCTGGTACCGCAAAAAACAAATAATAATAATAATTTTGGGGAGACACAAACTTTCAGTCCATAACAATACCCTTCATATATGGAAATTAATAACATAGGATATTTTATATTAATGTTATTATATATTATTAATGATTATATTAACCAAGAAAGAGGAAAAAATACACTAAGGAAGGCAAAATATATTTAATTTTCTGGCTCTTACTATAGTTAAAAGATAGAAAGTGAAAAGAAGCCTATAAAGTATAATACAGTTAGATCATGTAGGACTTGCTCACTTGGTTACTGATTTCCAGTATTCACTTCTGTTTTTCCTCTATTATTTACTGACATTCTACATATCAGACATTCAACATCCAAAGAACATATACATTCAGAATCTTCCTGACCTTCTCAAGTAAATGTGTTTCATATGTATTTTATTTTATACCATAATTTGTTTGAAATATAATAAATTTCAAACCATTCACTCCTGCAAGCTATATTGATAAACTTTGCCATTCACCTCTGTACTTTCTCTACTCTGAAAGCCTTATTCTTTGAAGGGTAAATATCACAGGGTCTCAACCTCTGTTAGAAGTTACAATTCAGCATGTCAGTGGAGCCTACTTCAACATTCTGGATATACACAAGACACCTTAGACTTAGTCTGGATAGCATAGCATAGTCTGATGTTAGCTTAAAAAAAGTAAAGAAAAAGAAAAGTACTTCTGACCCAGAAGTATGAAACACGGAGGTATGGATCCAGAGGCAGACACAGCTTACAGCAGCAAGCATGAGTCCAAAGTGCCATGAACATAGGAAAGCTAAGGTGGACGCTATCAGAAGCCAGAAGCATGACGGTGTTAGCACCTAAGGGCCAGGAAGCTGGAAAGGATCAAAGTCAGGAACGGACAGTTCAAACAGGCAAGCTGTCAGATTGATCACAAACAGAAGTTTGGTGCTCATAATCAGTTTTGCATTCCTTGAAGTCTGCTGTTCGGTAGAGTAGGGGGATATGTTTACTATATTCAGAACAGAATCGTAGCTCCAGCTCAAATCCTTCACATTTATATAGCACTTCAGCATGTATTCATACTGAATACATGACTTCATTATGACTTTAATGCCATAAGTTATACCAGCTTATTTTGTGCCTGTAACTCTGAGAGGCTAGTAAGGTTAGAAACTAAAGTTTACAAACACTGTTTCCCCAAAGTCATTCACTTTAACAAAGATGGTGTCAGTGGTGATAAAGCATGATATCTCTAATTTCTAATTACTTATCTTCTTATATTTTTTTCCTTTCTTAAAAATTTTCTATGTACCAAGAAGTAAAAATCATCTAAAATTGGCATTGAAGATTTCATTTCTAATGTCCTGAACTGTAAACAGTTCCTTAACATTAAATATATTTACCTCTAGAAATGAGCGTATTTAAATTTCTAACAATCATTACCTGTTAGTAAGATACTAACCTGCTATAAACTTTTACATTCATAGACCATTTCCCATACCTCAGAGAAATAGAAAAGTGACCCAAATAAAGTCTTTCTACTCTCTGAGTATTTGTATTTCCTGGCTTTTATTAAGTTCTTTTGATAATAAATACTGTAAAGCTTGCTAAGGATAAGCTATAAACATGAAGGCACACTAGCATAAAATTCCACCGTCAGAGTACAAAGTGTGCCCGGAAAAAATGAGTAATGACAGTCAAATGAGTCACCCAGGGTGCAACAGATACATTTACTTTAAATCCAGGACATTTGAAATCAAGCATCTCAAAGAGTATATGAAATCCATTAAGTAAAAGTTAGTTCATCTGTGTCAGAATAAGTGCCAGATGGAGTGACTGCAACACTAGATATCCAGTCTTTGCAAGTGCTCAGCAAAAGCCATACTAATGTTCTATATTGTAAATGTCTTTCAAAGTAAAATGGAACTGGATGAAACATAAATATTTTGAGAACAGCAGTAGCAACCTATCTAAATTCTAGCAGTAAGATGAAATTTTAAAGCTATGGAAGGCTCCTAGATTTATTTAGTTTAATTCCTTCAATGGAGGAGTGATAAAAAAGCAACCTGCCAATTAAGGAACCAACTGGAGCTGTGACAGCCAAGAGAAACATAACGCAACACACGTGGAATTTTAAATTTTCTTGCAGCTACATTTAAAAAGTCAAAAGAAGTAGCTGAAATTAATTTAATATTTTATTTAAACCAATATATCCAAATGTTATAATTTTGATGGAAGGAAAGAAGAATTATTTTTATCTGTACAATTTTCAAACACATAACAATTCATTAAATGTATCAAATCCAATTATGTAGTTGAAGGCATGTAAGTTTCCATTTAGATTTCATTAGAAAATGGAAATTGGTTTTGTATGAGGTTGATAAAACATAAAATGTCTTCTATGGAAATAGAATGACAAATGAATTTGAAAGAAGAGAAGTACCATAGAGGTTTGGTTTACTGAGGAAAAAAGTTCCAAAGACAGAAAACTGCTAAGTGCTTCATTTGAAAGAAGGTTTTGATTTGAAAGTTACATATTTCAATCAGATCTTAATATCTATATTTCCATCTATCTCTTTTCACAACTTATTTTCCAACCAAACTTTTTCATGACTTTAAAGCCAGAAATAGTTTCCCAAAAGCCTCTATAGTGATTAAACTTTAGCTTATATAAAGAAGTAATTTTCTCACTAGATTTTTACCTATTTGATCTCAATGCAATTTTGTAAAATAATAGCCTCTATAAATAATGAAAACTTTCCTTCTTTATCAGGAAACAGTTACAGAATGTCTTCTATGCATCCAATGCCTTTTTGTGACTTTCTAGTGTTATCACAAAGAATTATTTCAATGATTATTAATCATTTGCTAGGCTTACATGTTTACAGTGTATTGTACATAAATGTATAAAAGTAAAAATTTAGTGCAATGCTCTTTAAGTATAACTGTGGCATTTCTTACTTGGCAAAGTATCTCTTCAATCTTTAATCATTTATCTTAATGTGGACTATGGTAAATTTAGGACAGTGTGAAAATACCATCATCACCATTATTTTTAATAATATGAATAAACAAATTAACAAACTGGAAATCTTACAATAGTCCTATGCTTCTAGCACATTTTCTGTATTTCCTTCTCTAAGACCAACCAAATCCACTTCGTAAGACTGAAACTGCTGTCCCATAAATAATAGAAATCCTAATGCTCTGAAATTCCTAAGAATGGCTATGTCTGTTCCATGAAAAAAAATCACAGTGATAACAAATCCTGCTTCACTTTATATGCATTTTCTACTTTCATTCACCTCCACTAACAAATAATTTTAATTAAAATTACAAATGACCTAAAACTATATTATATTCTACTGAAGAAAAAAATATGAAAAAGAAATTACAAATTCAAACATAAAAATGGAGAATAGAGTGATGTCACATATGATAACAGATAAGGAAACTTCAAGAATTGGTTCCTAAAGAGAGAAAGGAGGAACGGGAAGCTGAGATTCTGCCACTATGAGTGTATTTTCTATGTATCAAAAAATATGCTAATTTTTAAAATGAGGGAAAAATTATCTTACCATGAAAACTGCTTTTGAGGCAGCAAGGACTGCCAGAGAAAAACTAATTAGAAATCCAGTGAAATGCAGCATCATTGGGGAGAATGCTAAGACTCAGGGCAGACTGGTAAATTTCAATGGATGCTGGTATTACACTCAGTAGTTACCAGACTCCAGGCTGTATCCCCAGCTCCATAGCTAATTGCTTGGTGTGTTCCTGGAGTAGCATGCGGGTGCTACTTTTGTCCTCTACAAATTGGGGCTGTACGTTTTGGTGTTTCAGGCTGTTCTGGCACAGGCCCTGACACTATTTCAATTGTTTGGGGCTGAAGCACCTCCCAAAGCAGCATCTGTCTAAGACAATTTAAGGAGGCAAAACACTTTACTCCATTTCTTATTAAATCATGTATTCAAAGAATTCTCTGTAAGATCAGTGACTGACCACAGAAATAAAGAAAAAGAAACTTCACTGACCACACATAACAAAGAAGATTGTCTGGGGAGAAAGATGGGAAAAATCAATAAATAAAAGCATGGCTGCAGCTTTCATCAATTAACAACAGTAATCTCTAGAGAGGAAAGAATCTGACTTCCAGTGTCACCAGAGGACCCAGTTCTGAAGTAAAAGGGGGTTGCACAAAGAAATAGAAATGTGTGTGTGCTTTGCTTGAATTTATTTCTGCTATTGGATTTAAGGCTTATATAATCTGATTTTTTTCTTCCTTATTTTTAAAAATTCCTGTATATTAATTAAAAGTTCTTTTCTCAATTCATTTAGAAAAATAAGAACAATGAAAAAAGTCTTCAGGCATTATGAAAATCCAAGAAGGAGAAGAGAAAAAGAAATGGCTGTAAAAAGGCTTGAGGAACTACAGCTAATTCACTTTATTCAGAGTTTTCTATTTGCAGGGTTCTTTCATGGTCATGAGCAGAGCAAGAAAATGTTTTAGTCAATGATCATGTTTCCAGCTGAGGACAAACAACATGAAGCCTCACCTCCTTGCCTCAGCAGTCATATTCAATGTCTTTCTCACAATCTATCTAATGACATGGTTTTGAACAGTTTTGTGTTTTTATAGTTACTGCTAAAAGTGGCCTCCACATATGACGTTGAAGTGTCATCTAGCTGGTGTAAGGTTAAGAAGACTGTCTCATGTCTTTTGGCAAAAATACACTCATGGGATAAGCTTTGTTCAAACATGAGCAACAGTGCTGTTGATTGTGACTTCAGTATTAATGATTAATATGAGAAGAAAGAAAAAAGAAAAAGAAGGAAGGGAGGGAGGGACGGATGGACAGAAGGGGAAAGAATGACAAGGCAAGGGAAGGGAAGGGGAAGAAGGGACGTGAAATGAGCCCATCCCAATCATTCCAAAAAATGGAAAAATATATCTATATAGTATTTACTTAAACTGTAAAAAGATGGAAAAGCAGCTAAATTTGTGATTCAGAAGATGCCAACTGATAACAAAAAACATAGTGGAAAGCATTTGACCAAAGGTCAAAGACATTTATAGTCACATTATCCAAAAATTTAACTTTGTCAGTTAATGTTTTGGTATGAAGAAATATCATATAAAATTTATTTATTTATAGAAAATAAAGAATGTCTTTAAAGAGAAGTGCACATAACATTATATATATTAATTAGCTGACAAAAAAATATGGCCAGAAGCACATAAGAACCAAACCATGTATTTCCCCTAAGAAGAAATGAAAGCATAGATCCATTCAAAATTTCTATACAAATGCAGACTCATGATAAGTGGAGAAATAGGGGCTGAGGAGATAGTTCAGTGGAATAAGTGCTAGCCTGGTAAGTGAAGGTCCTGAGTTCGATCCCTGGTACCACCAAAAAAATAAATAAATAAAAATAAAAAAATAAGATTATAAAAAACAAGAAGTGGAGAAACAACCCAAATGTTTATCAACAAATGAATAAGTAATTTGACATATACATAAACAGTATAAAGAATAAAGTGGTAATAATGTTACAATTTGAAGGGGCCAGGAAGATGGTTCAGTGGAATAAATGCTTCCCTGGCAAGTTCAAGGACCTGAGTTCAACCCCTAGTTCCACCAAAAATAATAACAATAATAATAACAATACAACTTGAATGAATCTCAGAAACATTATTCTAAATGCAAGAAGCCAGACTTGCATTTAGAATTCAAATATTATACAATTCAAATATTATACAATTCAACTCATTCATATAAAATATCTGAGGAGGTAAATCCAGACAAAAATAGTAGTTATAGGGATGGATTGGCTGGAGAGAGGGAGGGAGTATATTTCAATGGCTATGGGGTTTTTTCCAGTAGTAACAAAAATATTTTGAAACTAGGAGTTATGGTTGTTCAAAATAGTGAATGAACTCCATGCCACTGCAATACACAGTTTAGATGTGTTCGGGGGAATCAAGGGGAGTTGTGTTTTTGAGACAGGGTTTCTCTATGCAGTTCAGGCTGGTCTTGAACTCACTTGGTAGCCCAGGCTGGCCTTGAACTTTCAGCAACCCTCCTGCCTCAGCCTCTGAGTTTCAGAACAACAAGCATGTATCACCACATCCAGCAAATTATACAGTTTAAAATGGTTAATTATAGTTATCTGAATTGTACCTCAGTTAAGAGGAAAAAACACAATAGCAAAACTAATCTACAGTTTTCTAAGAAGTTATGCCTCCAAAATAAGACTGCTGTTCTATCTCCTATCTCTCAACATCTTATAAATGAAAGACACAGGCGCACTGTAGCTGAAGAGAGTGCTCTAATCTAGGCACATTTCTAGCCTCCTACTTTCATTACCAGGGAAGCTGCCAACTAGTCTAACTGCCACTGACCATCAAATAAACTAAAGTTCTGCAAAACACACTGCTGTTTTGAGAGCTCCAATTTTCTCCTACTTTTCTCAACTTACTGGCATGTCCTAATGACTCCTAAGTCCAGAAAGTGGTGTGGCCTGGCTCAGTGGCGCCTCATTTATGTACAGACCACTTTTGCAGTGACTTTAATCATCCAGAATCCAGTGACTCATCAAAAGGTGGTCAGAACAACTCCTGCCTGGTTTGTACTTACTAAAGCCTTATACTTGCTGATTATCCAAGACATTCAGGACCTTCAATATTTGCAGATCATTTATTCTTGCTAGGGCTACTTCTGTGAGCCTTGATACTTGTATTCCCAGTGCCATACTGATTAGGAACATGAAATTAGAAAAGAGAAAGGAGCTGTTGTAGAATAGCACAAAGATTATGGGAAGTTTTTACACGAATAGCAGAAGCTGAGGAATTATAAAAAGCAGATGTAAGAATTTAAGGAGTATAACAACTACCTGATCAACAGGCAAACTGCCTTTGTAAAATAATGGCTGTGTACCAAATTATCTTTCTGTTACCCCATAGTCCTCAAGAAACAATTAGTCAGAGAAGGGTGAAATATATTTTGTAAGACTTCCACTTCATATACTTAAAGTCTAAAGAACCTGGAATTTAAGAGACTTTTTTTAAAAAATCACTTTGGTACAATGTTCTAGTGAATAACCATAAGATATTGTAGAAATTGATTATTTTAATAAATTAATACTCTGAAGTAACTTCAATTCAATAACTATTTTTTTTCCTTTTTTTGTTTTTTGTTTTTTCCTCTATGTTTAGGACAGGGTCTACAGGGTCTACAGGATCTCACTATGTAGATCAGAATCGTAGTGATTCTTCTGTTTTCAGCCTCATAAACGCTGAGATTACAGGCACGCACCACAACGCCTAGTCCCAACTGCCATCTCAGTGCACCCTAGCAGCGGGAATAGCACACCATGTGGGGGATCGAAGCTAGGTTGCTGCGCTCTGCCTAAGCAGGTGCTGTAGTCTGCTGAACTATCAGGCCCGTCCTAATACAATAACTATTTTGTACTGAGAGAAAAACTGCAACCTCATTAACAGGCAATGTAGAAAGAGTCCTGGGCTTATGGATGCCTCGTTACATATCATGTTCCTGCAACTTTCTCCCAGGTGTGTTACTCTGCAAACACTTGACCAATTCTGTCTCATTTTCCTGTACAAAATACATAACATTTATTTCACAGAAAGTTATACTGTAGAGAGTAGTAGACAATAAATCTGTAGAACTGACAACTCTAAAAGGAGGCAATAGAAGGCATTTCAGAAAAAGAATCTGATGAATCATTAAGTCACTAGCAAAAGGGAAAGTTAAGTATTCAGTGAAAGAAGTGTCATGACTTCTGATTTGTCTTCTCCTATCACTTGTTGTCAAAAGAATCATTGAGACCATGGCACATGCCTGTAATCCCAGCACTTGGGAGGCTGAGGCAGGAGGATTGTTGTGAGTTTGAAACAAGCCTGAGCTACAAACTAAGCTTAAGGCCAGCTTAAACTGCATAGTGAGACCCTGTCTCAAAAAGACAAAAAAAAATATAAAAAGAGACCATGCATTTCAATTCTGCAATTAATTATTTTCCTCTTCCTCAGAGGAGTTCACCTGATGTCAAAATCATTTCTCAAACCATCTAAATATGGCACTGGTCTCCACTCTAGTTTTCTCCAGACAGATTTGGTAATCTCATCTTATGTCATATTCATCTTTGGTCTTACCATCTCTTTTGCATTTAAAACAAATGAGACTGAAAAAAGTCATCAGAGAAGAAAAGGAAGAACCTGGGGCTAGAACAGGAGTATGGCAGAATTCAGAGGAACTGAAATTACTAGTATCATCAGCACTGTAGCATTTTAGGAAACTATTATATAAAATGGATTTTATAGAATGCTACTGTATAACATTATCCATGATCAGACAGATGACAGTGTTAGTCATTAAATCACCCCTTTCTAGGAAAAACTTGTTTGAATATAAATATATATCCATGCTTTCATTTAATAAGTGGAGAAACCAGTATGTGCACCTCAAGGTCATGGTGAAGACTAAATAGTATATGGCACTGAATGACTCTAATGATGGGCCTGGTACATATTAAGCATCGTGCTAGTCTTCCATTGCAACAAGAAAATCAACTTACAGGCAGACATGTTTATTTTGGCTCAAAGTTTCAGAGGCTTCAGTCTTTGGTAACTTAGCCCAGTGACTTCGACACCTGCAATAAGGCAGTGCATTGGGGCATAACTGTATGAGAGGAAAGTTTCCCACTTCATGGCAGCCATGAAGCAAAGAGAAACTAAGAGATGATGAAAAAAGATGGAGGCCATACACAAACTTTTCCCTTCAAAGAGACACCTGTAATGTCCTATTTCTTCCAAGTAGGCCTTTCTCCTAGTTTCCACCAAGCCCAGTAGCCCATTAAGTTGTGAATCCATAATTGAACTCAAGCCTATCATGGTCTAATTCCCTCCTGAAGGAGGCCCCACCTCTGAACACAACTGTATTCGGAGCAACCCTTCATCACGTGAGTTTCTAGGGGACATTTATGATCTGAACTCTAACAATTGTTAACACAAATGAACTGTATTAACTATATACACACAGCAGGTCATCAATAAATACACATGACTTCAACAAATACACATCAAAACAAAAGCAAATGGCATCCAATCTTTCATACTAATCACACAGATTAACTCAGTGTAATATCCATACACCTTAATAAGCCCCTTGGAGTATATGTCTGAGCATAAAGTTTTAGATCTGTATTTTTAAATCACCTGAAATTTGTAGGGATAGAATTTCAAATTGACCTCAGAAAAGGAATTTACCATAACTTATCATTTCAATGAGCTAACTTGACAAATGTTATTTTAATAGAGAGCAATTATATACTAGATAAGAAGACAACATGGGGAGGGAGACATATACTTAACACTGGCTTCTTTTTTTATTTTAGGGAAGAGTCTACAGGGTGTTCAGGGTCTCTCTACTAGATCAGACTCATAGTGATCTGACTGTTTACAGCCTCCCAAGAGCTGGATTACAGTTGTGTGCCACCACGCCACAATTTTGGTTCATCATGTCCCGGGGATGGGGCAAGCACGGGAGGCTCAGGGATTGAACCCCCAGCCCCTGTGCCTGCTTGCAGGTGCTTTTATTCACTGAGTTATTTGGCCGGCCCAAACATCGGCTTCTGTAAGTTAAAGGCCACCTACTACCCTTGACTGCTTTAGAAGTCCATTAAAATCAGTAAAGGAAACAGATACAAAAAAACTTTAAAGTTCTTCTATATTTACTTTCTTCAAGTTAAAATGCTATCTTTGACATGTAGACTTTAATGTGCTACATTACTAAGGATTAAATTGGTCCATTAGAGGAACAGGTTAGCACAATGTTGATACTTATTTTAAAATTGTTAAATGATGAAAGTAATTTCTGTGGTCCACTTTAAACTATGAATCACAACATAGTAAATGGAAGTTAATGTAAACAGCAATGAAATAATAAAAGTGTAATTTGATAAAGGTGTAGCCATGCACATTCAATAAAAAATGAATATGCCATCTATTACTAAAACACTAAACGTATCATTTTACATCTCAAGCTTCATTTAAATAATTCTTCTATCTACATTTCCATCACACATATGTGTGATTACTCACTAAAGAATCACTTAAGAGCACACTTCACTCTTTCACTGATAATTAAGATTAGATGTCATACTGTTAGCTGAGCATATTTACAGTGGGAAGTTTTCATTGTAACTTGTCACCAATTTATAAATCACCCTGTATGAGTCTTAACAATTTCTGATTTCTTTTTGATATCTTTGAAGAGAGAAGAGGGATGGGGTTATATAATGCACACTTTTGTGTTTCTTCTATCCTCTTACCTGCATTCTTGATTTATAATTACTATGAAATAGGTTTGTAAAGTAGGAAAGAACTCTTAATAATTGCAAAACAAAGAACTCCTGAAGAATTCCAGATATGCTCTAAAGTATATCATACTTTGCCACGGGAATGAGATTTAGATTTACTTAGCAAAAATTACCACAATTGTGACAAGAATTACATTAAACCCAAATTCACAAGAATTATAAGTATCCAGAATAAATATTATATATTAGATTCATATATTCTTAGGTTTAACCTTTCATGGGGATGCCAATGCATTTGCCTTGTTTTATGTAGATCACATCCACTTTCTTAGACCTCATTTACTCTCTACTGATGATCACATTACTCATGACGTTTCCTGTTTAGTTCTGTATTTTAAAATCAACTGCAGTGAAGTGTAGACTGGCAACAGATGCCCTCTCCAACAAAAGGCCACTCCAAGAAATATCAGAAAACCTTTCTTCTTGCAGATGGAAGCCAAACAGTTCTATTTATATTAATACAACTTTAATTCATTTCCTTCTCTGCCAATTATAGCCAGTATCTATTATAGAATGTTAAAAGCCTTGAATTCCTACAGTGTTTTCTCAAAAACAGCTTTATTATTTTCAGTCTTAGTCAAGTAAAAGAACATTCTAGAGAAAAATTTCAAATGATATTCAATTTTCTATACTATAACATTAAAATCATTTTGAAAGGTTTGCCTTTTAAAAGAGCCTGACATAAAAATCTCAAGTTTTTAATGAATTTGAATCCTAGGAGTATTAGCCATACTACATTAATAAGAGCTAAGTAATACAATACATATAAGAAAATTATTTTCCTTTTCCAAATTATTTTGCATTTTTAGCCTTCTCTCACTGCAAGACTAGGTTTCCAAGAAGCACACAAACTGGTAAATAACACATTTCAATAACCAAAGTTTAAGAAGTAAATAGTATTAAAAACAATGAGTAAATTAAAAAACATTTTTATCTATATTTCCAAAGACAGGTAATATACTAAATCAGAAACCCCTTGTAAAAAGATTTAATGGACATAGCATTTAACTTTCCTTAAATATATAGAAAACAAATTTTAAAAGGTGAAGGGCATAATTTTGGATTACTGCTCTAAGAGATAAAAGTAGAACTTAATGAAAAGTTGCTTTCTCTTTCTAACAATAACCATATTTTAATCTTTTCAACACAACTAAAATGATTTATCTCAGCAGCTGATACATAAAATTTCTTAAGTGTTTAGAAGACAATGTCACTACAACTTCTCTAACTGAAGTTAACTTCCTAATTACAACTTATAATATTGGAAGAAACATTATATTTAAATATAGTATGACAACAAATTAGGAAAACTTGTTTCCTAATAGCCAGTTTTATGTCACACTAGAGCTTTACAACATCCTTCTACTTCTTCAGAATGAGTGGATAGCACCAGCAGTCCTCTGCCATTTACAAGTGGCCAATTGCTGAACTTGATTCCAAGCATCTAGACAACTTCACAGGAAAGACACAAATCTAAATCCAAAATTTCCAGACTAAATACTGTCATTTTATTTATAGGCTCACTGTGGACAAAGGAACAAAGGGCCATAGGTTTTCTGTTTCATTACCACTCACTTGCTACTGTACTTACTGGTCATGGGATTATAAAATTTCAGTCTGGGGAGCCAACACCTGGCCAGTTCCACTCAACAAGGAGTCAGGAAATAAATGTGGACCTCTGTAGTGCTTTCCTCATTGCTATGTAACTGTTCTTTGAAAAAGCACTGATGCATTCCTGATCACAGACTTGGAAAAACTGTGTGGGTTTCCCTCATTACTCACTCCAAAGGTTTCTCAAACTCCTGTTTGCAACTTAGGCAATATTAGAAAGAAAAGTTATGCAAAAATTATACCAGTGCTTCATACAGCACTGGTATAAATATCAATGGTACAGTCAGTATAGAACCTGATTTGGCAGTTTCTCAAAATATTAAGTGAGCAACTACAGTATGTTCTATCAGTTCTTCTAGGTATAATTCCAAAGCAATTGACAGCAACAATTCAAAAAGACACTTCTATGCTAGTGCTATGCTACTGCTTTATTATAAGAGTAATAGGGTCTTTTACCAAAAGGTAAAAACCAACCCAAGTGTTGACCAATAGATGAATAAACAAATATATATATATATATATATATATATATATATATATATATATATATAAATAACTGGATTATTGCTCAATCTTAGAAACACAAAATTCTAATACATACTATAGCATACATAGTCCTAAAACAACATACTAAGCAAAATGAATGAGACATGAAAAAATAAATACTGTACAATTGCACTTAAATGAGATATCTAATACACAAATCTATAAATACAGAAAGTAAAGAACAATAGAGAATTATTAAAGTGGTTATGGAGTTTCTAACATAGTAAACAAAGAACTTTAATAATGGCCAATGGTACTCATCACATAGCATTGTAAGGTAAATGCCACTGAATTAAACACTTAAAAATTGTTGAAATGAGTAAATGTGCTATTATTTCCTGCAATTAAAAGCTTTAATATAAAGATATTAAATTATACTCTTTAAATGAATAAATTATCACATATGAATTATTGTTCATATAATGCTAAATCTATTAAAATATGTCAAGCAAAAATAACTGTGAATTGATAATCAACTAAGATGTGAAAACTCATAGCATGTTACAAAGATGAGCAACACCGTTTGAAGTCAATCATCCTTGTTTTCTATTGCAACTTTACTTATTTTTAAATGACTTTGGAAGTTTATTTGATGTCTGTATTCCTTCATTTATATTTCTCTGAAATAAAGATAATAACATCTTCTTCATAGGATTCCTATGAAAACTAAAACAGTTTATGTCTCTAAAGTGTTCAGACTAATCCCTGGCACATATGAAGCACCAGTCTTTTTTTTTTTTCTAAGTTTGTGGATTTTAATATGGTATCTTCAAAACAGAAAAAATAATTTACACAATACAGAAAAAAATTCAAGTCTACAACCATAGACAAGAGAATTTTGTTTACTTTATTTATTTATTTATTTTTATTTTTATTATTTTTATTTTTTTATTTTATTGAACTACAAATATCAATCAGACAGTTTCAAGACACCTTAACAATACAGATTTGATAAATTAATACATTGCAAACTGTCTTCATACTGTTTTGGTATCGTACAAGGTGCATACATGATATTATATTTACAAATATTATTTTAGCAGATATCTCTTATCAGTGAATTAAGAGTGTAGCTGCTTACTTATCTTATTTTTTATACCTAAATTATATCAAAAATTCAATAATTATTTTCCTAGTGCATGACCATAGTACTAGAAGCCGACATAATATCCTGTCCAACCACCATTAGTGCAGATCTTGCCTCTCATAGAATTATGTAGAAGCACAGCGTTATCTATCCCAACTGTATTGTCTATACACACAAATCATGATTTTTTTCTTTCTACACCCCTTCCTTTGTCTACACCAGCTTTTCTTCTGGATGGTTAACAACCTAAGATCCCAAGTCAGAGTTGGAGAAATAGAAGAGCTACAAGGCCAGACAACATTTTGGCCCTAGCCTTTCAAGGTCAGCAAAGACTCAGGACATAGGAGAACCTATACTGCAGTATCATGAAACTCAGGTGAGCTCCAAATTTTCTGAACAAGGAGATTATGCAGCCACAGAGGAAAGAGATTGAAGTTCTATAGTGTGCCTGGGGAGAGTCACATGAAAAGAAAACTTTCTCTCAAGCTCTCACGGAATGCAAACTGGTCTAGCATTGGCCGTGACTCATCCACATGGATGACACAGACAAAGGAACTACAGAATAATGTACAGGACTACAAGATAAACCCTGAGAGGACTTCACTGACCACATAGGAAATATAAAGTTCATGTGTTGGTATATAAGTCTTGATCTGTCTAGGTCTTAACCATCCAGCAGAAAAGTATAAAAATGAAGTATACATCATGGGGCCATAATATTAAGCTGAGCTGTAAATGACTATGGTCGACAATTTCTTTGAATAACTCACTATTGTTGTAGAGTGCTGATCCAACACTCACTGTGTTGGATTGTGGTGTCGAGTTCAAGCACCTAAGTTAGTTGAATGACAATGGAGTGCCCATCTTTGACAGGTGTAGACCAGCACCAGTCTTTACCATTATTTTTGAAAGCCTTTGGAGAAAAGCACATGTGAGAATTTTTTGAGAAAATCATCTACATCTAAACCATGAAGTAACAACAACCTGTTGCATTGAACTCATAGAAATTTTGTTTTAAAACATTCACTATAGAGAAAATAAAGCAAAGAGCAAATGAACATCCTAAGGAAGACATTATGGAAATGCTTTTGCAACTGAAAACACATAAACAGGCAAATATTGATCAAATTTGCTGAAACAGGACTAGCACGCTTACGCATAGGAGATAAAGTGAGAAAAACTCATAACTTCTCTCAATCAGGATCAAGAGCTCAGATACCACCCTATTCTAAAGGTGGATTAGATAAGCAAATCACACAGATTACCAAATAAACAAACCACAAACATTTTCACATACCTGGACAGGGAGTTGAATCATTGCTTTACTGTCAGATGTGTCTTCAACAGCCACAACACAAGGGCCTCACACCTGGGGAGGGATCTTTACAATGCACATTAACACTCATCCCTTGAGTGCTATGCTCCATAAAGCAAGGACAGCATGGCTTGGAAACTTTTCTTTTTTACAAACATTCAATCTCAGGTATTGGGCCAGAGATACAAAACCAAAATCTCCAAAGATGGGATCTAGCAATCCTTATTTCAATAAGTCCAAGCACTAAAGTTGATTCTGATGTATGTTTAATTTAAAAAACTCTGTTACTTATACTATGTATAGTATGAAATGCATACAAAATTATTTCACTGCAAGAATTACCACATAGCCTATACTCTTATATCATGAACTAAAGCTCAATACTACAGGAAAATAAGAAAATTCAATCACTTGGAGCTCGAGCTGATGGTCTACATATCAAAAGCAATAACTAAGTTTTAGCAATATTTAATATGCATTTTTTATATAACAGAGATCCACAGAAATGTGAGTTAACAAAATAAAGTTATGCTCATTGCAAAAACAAGTATAAATAACATTGCATCTGCAAGTATAAAGAACACAGTAAGGGCAAAGTAATTTAAGTTGAATAGAGCAAAATGATAGGAGATGGACCACTCTAGTCAAATCTAAAATAGTCGGTGTCTTGACTCTCTGTAGGCTTCTAAAGAGATCTCCATGATGAACTCAGAAAGAAGGCAAGACATAGCCCCAGGGCAATTTATCTCTTCTAAATAAGTGGCATGAGGAAGGAGAAGGAGGAGGAGAAGGGAGGAGGAGGAAGAGGAAGATGAAGAAGAAGAAGAAGAGGAAGAGAAAGAGGAATAGGAAGAGGAGGAAGAGGAAGAAGAAGAAGATGATGATGATGATGATGATGATGATGAAGGAGAAGAAGAAGAAGAAGAAGAAGAAGAAGAAGAAGAAGAAGAAGAAGAAGAAGAAGAAGAAGCATTTGTAACCAAGAGGGATGTACAGAGTTGGGAAGAGTCAAAGAAAATCTGTAAGCATGCGTCAAGTCTGTGTAATAGATTGTACTAAGACGAATTCCAAACAGTGGCAGTTCAAGGTGGTGAAAAATCTTCAAGGATTTGTCACTCCAAGCATTCAATAACACAGGAGTAATGGTAGGGTCTGCAACTCATCAGAGCATTTCAGAAAGCCTCCTGAGAAAGTGATAAATGAAGTAGTGAATGCCCCACATAAAGTTTCAAAATTTGATGGTGTTTTCTTAGAGCTTCATACTAGCAACGTTCCCAATAAGAAAAGCTGCATTTGAAAGTCCACACTACTGTCTACTCTTCAAGGCCCTTTTTCATACCACACACACACACACACACACACACACACACACACACACACACACTGAAATTTTACACAAACAAGAATTCTTAGAGATTGGTCAATATTATAATTGCACCCCATAGGTTAAAAAAAATGGAAACTGAGAAAACTAAGTTATTTGGCCAAGTTTTTAGAGCAAGGTAATTTGAGAGAGTGGTATTTACTATGATTACTATATAACATTTTTTGAATGACCCCTATGTAACAAAGGTAGGATAAATTTTATGCCAGTAAGTCTTCACAGAACTGTTAAAATTTAGAAGCACAATTCCTTCTTATTGATAAGGAAACAGACATGAAAATTAGTTGTTTTTTTTTTGTTTTTTTTTTTTTTTTTTTTTTGTCCAACAGCACAAATATGAAGTGGCAGCACAACAGCCCAAGGGAAGCACAACTCCAAGGGGTACATTTTTCAACTACACTATTTCAACTTGTCTTGGGCAGCCTGGACATTATGCTCTGGAGACTTTAATGTGCACCCAGGGTAAGGCATTGCTACAGTACTTTTAGATAGCAAAATAAATACATTTCTGGCCAATGCACTGACAAGTACAAGTGTGTAAATATATAAACTTACAAAAGTAAAATAAATGAAAGACACAAGAATCAAACAAAAAACATTTTAAGGATGGAAAGAATAAAATAATAATACCTAAAATTTCACATTTTTGATAAATACATATTAATGTATTAATTGTTGGTTGGTTTACCAATCTCAGTAATATATTGGGTATGAGAAATCTAAAAGCAACACACACATTATCTTTTATAGAAACAACTGCATTTCAGATTCTGAAAGTCAGAATTCAACCTGGATATTTTATTTGACTTCAACATTTTCTTACATTTAAAATAAATCATTCTTCTTTTATTTCAGAAGGATACTTTTTTCTGTGTAAATAAGCAATTGTATACAATACCAGCATTTCAATGGTGTGGCTTCATCAAAAGGTAGTTAAGTATTGATTGGCCATTCTCCTGGCACAATGACCAAACAGAATGCTCCATCAGGTTGTTGAACCAATGTCCCTAAGTGCTGCCAAACCAGTCAGCAATTAATGTCTTTGCTGAGTAGCTGGTTTCCACAGTATCTACAAGGCAATGATTTTCATTGGATGGAAAGTAAAACTAGAGACAATCCATTCATTCACAGGAAAACTCGCTTGTTATTTGAAACTTACAGGCAACTCAACTGCCAGCTCTTCTCAAACTCCAGGACTAATTTCCTCCTCCCAAATGCCAATTGCTATTTCACCTAGAAAAGTCCCAAGCCCCCTTTTCTTTACTATTAAATTCCATGTTAACACCTCCCAGCCGCCAAACCTCCTGGCTCTCTCCTTTGTCTACCTTTATACTATGTGATCAAGAGCAAATGCTCCAGCAAGCTTAAAATCTTACAGCTGGACAAAATACACATGGGAAACAAAACATTTAGAAACAGGGCATCTTTCAATGTTTAATTTAACCTAAGCCTACTGCTTAAACACATTTTTGTCTATTGGCTGCAAAATTTTGCACTGCTAGAGCTTTTTATAAACGTATTCCATGGTAAAGTTCATCTTTGAAAGTCACATCTAGTGATTTTTAAATTTTAAGAAGTCATGTAAGCATATTTAAGTAGGAATTTTAAACTTATGCCAATTGTATTTTTTGTTTCATCTTTTATTTTTAGATTTTAAATTAAAATTAGTGTTCCTTATTGATAAAGTCAAATACTTTTATTTTTCTAAATATAGCATTCATGTTGATGTAGAGATTTTCTCCCCTACTTTACTGTGATTTACAATGAAGAAACAATTTTCTTTCAGGTCAAAAGAAAAATGAATGTAGAATCCAAGATCTATAAATATTCAGGGGCCATTAAAGGTGTTTCAATATAAAATACAGGTGGAAAATCTAATTGAGATCTAAGGTGAGAAAGGTTTCCCAAAAGACACTTTCTAAAAATAAATATAACTGATGTAAACGCATACTTCCAAATCAAGAGAAAAGCTGCTACCTATCAGCCACACACACAAAAATCGTGTACTCAGCTTTTGTTTTCTGCCTCTTGTCATGCTTTGCCACAAATGAATAAGGGAGAGAGGACATCCATTTTTTATGAATAGGCAGATAAACAATTAGACTGATGACCTTAGGACAAACAAACACACAGTATTGTTCAGAAATCTATAATGTTCACTGTTGAACATACTTTATTTTTCAGTCTGTACATGATGTTACAATTGTAATAGGCAATTATTTTTGCATACTCTACAACTCAATATCACAAGTTCATATAGGAGATTTCTTGCTATCTGATGTCTCCAAAGATCACACTGCAAAGAATGAAGAATACCTTTGTCCTATTAAATATGCTCAGCTGTTTACCACATGGTAAAATAGTGTTAGAACCATTTAAAGATGTGTCTGACATCATTAATCTATTTGACTCCTGACCTGCAGATCTAAACTGTAACTATGGTGACCAGAGCTTGACCTTATAATGCTGAGAAATTCTGAAGCTTGGCAGTATTTTGGGTCCCATTGTCAAGCTGGACAAAGGGGTAAAGAAGTAATGTGACAGTTTCCTGGGAATTAAGGTCAGCAGGTCAATTGTACTGAAGCTTTTTGTGTATTAGGAAAGCTAGCTAAATGTTTTGATCTATAAGAACTTTTAGAATAGTACTTTGTTAGAAGTTGTAAAAGTGCAAAGAAATCAATTCGCTAAACATTAAGGAAGTTAGAGGTAAAAATACAATTAGCATTCAACATTTAATATCCATTATGTTTTATATTCATAATAAAATATACATTTTAGGGGTCTACCCAATTACAAATAAATAATTGGATCTGCAGTTTCCTATTTCAACTACAGGGATACAATGCTAACATAGTAAAAAGTTAGTGTTTTTCATAACACAGAACATTTTTATTAACAAATTCATAATCATTTATTCTGATACTTATTAGACCACCTACACACATACAAGATTTATATGTGACACATATTCTCCAAGGATGGCTTATAATAAATAACACATAGAGCATGTATGCACACACAGGGCTAGCATATCACTGTGCAGGATACCTACTACTATTAACTGTGAGCACCTCCCGGGTTTAGGTGAGTTCCCACTGAATAATTAGAGCAGCACTTCACATAGAAACTGTGAATGTCTATTCTGAAGAATTTCTAATTATGCCAATAATAGTTTAATCTTTTCCACAAAAACATGTGTATTGCTTTACAGATGTTTGTCCTGAGACCTTGATTATTTCTGATTCTAACACAATGGAGATCTTCTGTGCAAGGGTGACATCAGGATCTGTAGAAAAATAGTAAACATTGACATGTCCCACATGAGCAAAGGAAATTCAATAGTATCCATCATAACTCAATTTTAAAACATATTCTAAAACGAAGTACTAGATTGTCCATGAGACTTGTTATTACTTTGGTGTTTCTCACTATTTTTAAACATTATTGATGTATTTTTGCCCTAAAGAATCTCCAGATGTGGGTCAGGAAGATGGCTCAATAGAATAAGTGCTTCCCTGGCAAGTGCAAGTGCCTGAGTTCAATTCCCAGTTCACAAAGAGAGAGAGAGAGAGAGAGAGAGAGAGAGAGAGAGAGAGAGAGAGAGAGAGAGAGAGACTGAGAGACTGAAGAGTCTGTGATGGATGCTGAAGAGTCTGTGTTGCAAGCGAAGGATCCCAGCTGGAGGCCAAAGAATCTATGCTGCAAGCCAGGTGATGAAGGCCAAGCTGAATGCAAAGACTTAAGTTCCTTGGACGAAGTGGAACATCCATCATTTCTTCAACCCCTTTACATGGTCTCTTTGTACGGAGCCATTCTGGGGCAGAACCAATTGTGCCCCAAGGAGCACAGTTGGTTCTGCCCCAGAATGACTCAGAAGTTACTAGCTGTAGCTGGACACTGGACGGAACTGTGCCACAGAGTTATCCGGCCAAGTTGACACAATGTATCAACCACTACAGATCTGTATAACAGAGCTCTTAATTAAGTCTTGTCCATAGTTTTCACACATATGATACGTGTACTATCTTTGTCTTGTTCTGTTTTAGCTTTTAACTATTAAAAGTTGGTATATATTGAATTTAGTGATAGTAGGAATAGAACTAAGTATCAGCCAGTAAATTAAAAGAAAATATTGAGAAGACAGACTAAAAATCCACAAAGATGTAGAGCTTTTGCATTATGGAAGTCCTAACTGTGAGGAAGAGCTGTGCCAAGAATCTGAGCAGGGCAGCACCTTCCAGTACAAAGGATTCCACTTAGAGTCAGGGATGCAGCACACACGGAACTACTGCTGGTGCAATTTCTAAGGCATTAGGTAATGCAACAAAATTCATACAAATATGATTTTAAGAAGTTAGCTCCTTCTTGCAGAAAAACAGTGGAAGAGTTGAGGGGGAATGTTGGATATAGGATGAGATCATGAAGAAGATAGCCTTGATATGTAAATAAATAGGATATACTGAATTTTCAAATTATAGAATTTTAAAACTACAAATATGTGTTTTTCTTTTACTATCATATATAATTTATATGAATCCACCCAAGAGTGTTACGAAAGATAAATGATGTAAACAACCACTCCTTCAATTTCTTCTATGGTTATTGATCTAGTTAAGTTTCTCAATGTCTTTGATAAATTCCTCTTCTCTTAGGACATGTCATCCAGATTCACAAACGCACAGGTATAATAGTACTTCTCTAATATTTTCTTAATCTCTAAACTGAATTCATATTATATTTCTCATCTATAATTTATTTTCTCTTCTGTTATTAAATTTGTCCAGGTCCTGAATTTAACCTAGTGCTTGGTTTGATTGATTTGATTTTAACTTTTGTTTCATTCCTTTCTCTTACTTTTCTTTTTACCTGTCTTATCCCTTTTTCTATTCTTGCTTTCTCTAATAAATCCTTTTGAGATTGTATATTTTCCTTTGCTTACCTCTTAGAGCATATTACGTAGTTTTTGAAAAGTAATAGTGTAAACTTTACTCAGTTTAGTTTGTTATTTCTATTTCAATTTTCTCATTAGAGAAACTGCATATGAATATATTGTCATTTTCCAAACAGTAATATTTAGTCACTTTATTATCATTACAATTTAAAATTAATGTCTTGCCATTAAAGAATGCTACAGGCAATTTCCTTTATTAAAAAAAAAACTCAGATATTTGAAAAGAACAATATTTTCTGTTAACTGTAACATACTCTTTTCCACAAAGTCTTTCAGAATTGTGTAAATAATTGAAAAGATAGGGCCGATCAAATAGCTCAGTGGATTAAAGAGCCTGCTTAGGCAGATGCAGGGTCAAGGAATTCAATCCCCTGGGCTGCTGTGCCAGAAACACCCTTGGGACATGCTGAGACAGTGATTGAGACTGGGCATGGTGGCACGTGCTTATAATCCCAGCACTTGGGAGACTGTAAACAAGAGGATCACTAAGGGTCCGAGCTATGCAGTGAGACCCTATACACCCCGTCCTAAG
>PVKA01003036.1:0-50997 GCA_004027165.1 Ctenomys sociabilis
TTTTTTTTTTTTTTTTTTTTTTTTTTTTTTTTTTTTTTTTTTTTTTTTTTTTTTTTTTTTTTTTTTGCGGAACCAGGGATTGAACTCAGGCCCTTGCACTTGCCAGGGAAGAGCTTATTCCACTGAGCCATCTCCCTGGCCCCCTAATGTTGACCTTTTTATGAGGAAATTTGTTTTATTTCTCATCCAGCTTGGGTTGTGACCAGAATCATGCAGAGAACTGAGTTCATGAACTGCGTTACTACTGTTTTTCCTTCTAATAGTCAACTGTATTGATAATCATGGAATAGCTGTTTAGGAGCACATTCCTGCCCTCTGTGAACACAATCACTTAGAAAGAAACAATGTGATGTCAGAAAACAAGATGAAGAAAGGAAACACAAGTAGGGAACTAACACAGAAGACAGTATGTAAAGAAAAGACAAAGTGCTAATGAGAGGGAAAGTACTTCCTTGGGCATTTGGCAACTCCTGGGTGGGGCTGTGGAGAATGGACAGAATTTCCTGAAGTAAGGATGCACTGGTGGTATGTACACAGCATATTCCTGTAGATCCCCTAGGCTGGGCTAGAGGTGCTGCTACATGCTGCCTAACCCAGGACAGTTCCAAAACTACTCCTCAGAGTCACTTCCAGAAAGGCACTGACTGGTGCAGGCATCTGAATGAGATATTTTGACCCCACTACAGTTTAAGATCACTGCCCTAGATTTTATATATATATATATATATATATATATATATATATATATATATATATATATACAGACAGAGACAGAGATTTCACTATTCCATCAGAGACCTGAAACTAGACAAATACAATTATGTTCCAGTGTAGGAAGAAAAAGAATAAAGCTGAAGAGATTTTAATCAATTCACTTAGTTACCTAATGTTTAGTTACATAATTACTATGTAGCAACTGAAAATCTTAAACACCAGAGTTAAAGTTCTTATTATTTCATGAACCATGGAAACAATGAAAAGTTTTGACTATAGGTGGTGAAATCACAGATATGCTAGAGATTAGCATGGCTGTGGCACAAAGGACATTTCTGGTAGTGTGGGGAGGAGAGGCTGAAGGAGAGTTAATAGGACACTGCAAAAGGCACATCTGGTATGACTGCATTTACACAAAATATTCAGAATAAGCAAATCCACAGAAAAGGAATCGAGCTTAGTGGCTATGGGGAGAGGGGCAGGATGGTGACTCAGTGCTATCAAGCACAGGGTTTCTTTCAGGGTTGATGAAAGAGTTCTGAAATTTGATAAAGGCTGCACCACTTGTGAATGAATGAAATACTGTTTAACTCTGGAAAGCTGAATTTAATGAGTTTAATTTCAATAAAGTGATCATTAAAAACAAACAAAAAGCCACTCAAAAAACTACAACAAAATCCACAAGCTATTTAGGTTGATGCTGATAACGTAGAAAAATTGTTCAACAGAAAAGTGCAGTTTGCAAGTATTTGGGAATTACATGGCAAACATAATTTTTATTTTCTTTTGCTTAATACAGTAACACAAGCCTCCTGCACAATTTGGGAAATTTTAAACTGACCACTTGTAACTGAACATCTATGAAATAGTTTCAGCATTTCATTTTCACTCTGCTAGAAAAATGTGGAGTCAGGATTATGTTATAGATACAACAGCGCTAATGAGCCATTTTGATACCATACTATTGTGGAGATCACAGCAAAATACAGTTTCCACTGTGGCTGCCTCCAATTCTGGGTAATAATGAATCACCTCGGAGCTTTAAAACAGAGATCTTTGCTGGAGGGGTGGAGCACATCTGTATTCCAGCACCCTGTAGACTAAAGTGGGAAGACTGAAGGATTGCTTGAACTTAGGGGTTCTTAGCCAATATAGTTAGAAAATAACTTAGGAAACCATGTACACATGTGCTGGGATTGCAGGCTCCAGGCTTTACCCTAGAGCAACTAAAACAGAACTCCCAGGGGTCCAGGACCATGGGGGACCAGCTAAGCCTGCCTAGCAATGACTGGATGAACAGCACTTGGAACTACAGGGCATGAAGCCACTGGAAAAACAAATGCATGGGTTGAAAAAGCAGTCCTGCTGTCAATAGAACATGTGCTCTCAAGTCCCTTTTGACTGTCCTGATAGGCTACCACTTCCATTACAGTCTAGTCCTACAGAAGCAGTGGCTGTCTGGGGTTATACCTTTCTCATGCCTCATGGTAGCTACAAGGCCATCATTATAAACATCTCTGCTTCCTTGAAAAGTCTTCTCTCTACCTGGGTCACAGAACACTCTGAAACTCACCAACATGCTACTTAAATCTCTGCAAGCTTATTCTGACATCTGATTAGTTCTTCCTTTCTAGTCCAAATCTAGTTAGCAGCCAAAGTGATATCAAAGCCTACATGACTGAGTTAGCTGCCATCCTCACAGGCTGTTGTCTGTCTCCATTCCAACCATGTTCACCTCAATTTTACTTCAGCCACACTGCCTATAATCATACCCTGAATCTTGTTATTGCTCAAGTTATTCCTATTAGAAGGCCATTTATTGCCCAGCCTCCTAGAAGACTGGCTTTCTGGCCATCTTTCTCCAGTGGGTCTTTGTGCACAGAGGATTGTGCCCCTTGCTGTTTTCTCATTTCCCTTCTCCCACACCCCACCTCCAGCACTCTCCGCTCCCAGCCACACCTCTCATTTCATCCCAAGCTCCCTGATCCCTAAGAGTGGATCCGTAGCACTGATGGTAATGGCTCTCAGCTCTAGAGCAGAGGATCCCCAGAGGGTGCATTTCTGCAACTCTTCAGGCGCAGTCCTGTCATCCAATCCCGTTCTCTGCTCCAGGTCAGAAATTTCTTTCTTCCTAAAAGATTATTTCCAGTTTTTACAACTTCTGATTTTCATAATGTCTCTTCCTACTTACCTCTGTCTTCAACATTAATTCTGGTGTCTCAGACGATGCATAACCCTTTCTGTAAACACCACTCCAAGCCTACTTTCCAGTCCCTTCCTCACCATCTGAGGCCTTGCTGTGACAGTGGGCGTTTCTATCCTACATTTTCAGCCTCTTTCTCTCTGACCTACAAACATACTCAGATGATTTAATATTATTTTTAAGAAGGCCCCTTGAATCTGAATCCCTCTCTAGCTACTATTGTCTCACCTTTCCTTTGCAGTTGTACTTGTCCAAAGAGGATAGGTCTGCAACCTCTTATCTCAAACAAGTGGTACCAACTGAGTTAGAACTTAAATATATCGATTTTAGAAAGATTATTCATAGAATGCACATATCTCATAGTAATTTCAGAGAATGCTATAGAAACATTTCTGTAACTGAATTCAATATTACTTGGGCATTATATATATGAATGAATATTAACACTAAGTGGCAAAAATGAAGATTATAAATAATCTTACATCCATTCAGGTCAGGCCAAATGAGTTACAAAATATTTCATTTTCAGAGTTTATTGAATTTGGAGATTCAAATAAGAGAATTCAGACTTGTAGTCTATTCCAGTTCCCTTCTGCTAACTCCACAATCCAAAGCAGTTACCTTGTTTCCATTTCATCTGCCCCTTTGTGTTCCATGACATCTGGATGCCAAGTCTACAGACTTTAGCACTCTATGCTTGCGTCCTTCTGCTATGCGGCCACATGCACCATCATATCCCTGAAGTTCCCTATCATTTTTCTCTGATATTTTTTTCTCTGTGGCTTCCAGCACACAGCACTCCACAGGTCCTCCTTTTAAACTATTATTTTCCACCTGTCTTGGTCACTTTCTTGTCACTGGGACTCAATATCTGATATTAACAAGTTACAGGAGGAGTTTATTTTGGCTAGGTTTTAGTCCTTGTATGGTTGGCATGTGGTAAAGGAAAATCTCACAGTACAGGGAACTAGAGTGAAGGGAGGAGATGCTGTAAACCCTGCTAGTCCCGTCACCTAACAACAAAGTCAGATATGTGGCCCCAGTAATCCAGTCACCTTCCATAAGCCCATCTTTGAGCACACAAAATTGGGGAGGGGACACCCAGATACAAACCATAACACTTTCATGGGATCTTCTCCCACTTTGGAGTAGTCCAGCCCTCCACCTTGGCCCAATCAAGGGGGTCTACCTTCTCAGTCATCTTTGTCCTTAAATTTATTTTTAGCAGCTTTACTGATACTGATTCACATGTTATAAAAATTTACCCCATCCAGGACTAGGATCCAAATAAAGCCCTTCACACTGACCTACATTTCTAATGCCCCTCTATCCCTCCCCTCAAGACAGTCTGTTGCTAAATTGTGAAAGCTAGGCTAGCACTTGTAACTTTTCTGCCTCAGCATCCCAGAGGGCTGGGATCGCTACCATGCACCACCACTCCTGGCTGAAATTCACCCTTCTAATGTGATTTAAAAGTGTTTCAAATCTATTCACAGAGTTGTGCAACTATCATCCTAATTCTGCAACATTTTCATCACATCAAAAGAGAAACCTCTGAGCCGGGAGTGGTGGTGCATGCCTGTAATCCCAGCACTAGGGAGGCTGAGGCAGGAGGATTGTTGTGAGTTCGAGACCAGCCTGAGCTACAAAGTGAGCTTAAGGCCAGCCTGAACTGCACAGTGAGACCCTGTCTCAAAAAAGACAAAAACAAAACAAAACAAAAAAAAAAAACAAAAAAAAAAAAACAAAGGAGAAACCTCATACTTTACTATGTAATTACTCTCCACTCACTCCTCTTCCCAGCCCTGGCAACCACTATTCTCTTTTCTGTCTGTGGATTTGCCTGATCTGGACGTTTTATGTAAATGCAGTCACAATTACCTTTTCTGTCTCACTTGTTTTAATTAGTATAATGCTTTCAGAGTTGAGCAATCATAGCCAAATATCCCACTGTTATAGATATATCACACTTTTTTTATCCATTAATTAGTTGATGGACACTGAACTGTTTTTGGCTGCTATTAATACTACAATAGAATCTCTGTGTATATTTATGTATTTATTTGGGTCTTGCTCTGTAATTCAGGCTTGTCTTTAACTAACTATGTAGCCCAGATGGGCCTTGAACTCAGTGATCACTCCTGTCTCAGCCTCCTGAATGCTGGGATTACAGGCCACCAGAGCTGACTACGTACACATTTTATTTTGACACAAATAAATGATTTTAATTCTCCTCAACATATCCTAAGAAATAGACTCGTATCATACTGGTACTCTAGGTTTATAATTTTGAAGAGTTGTCAAACTGATTTCCAAAGTAACTACATCACTTTTATGCTCTGCCATCAAGCTATAGCCCTTATAATTTTGTGCCATCCTTGCCAGCATTTACTACTCCCCCTATGTTTTTTCAATTATGGCCACTCTAGTGGGTTTAAATTCTACCTCATTGTGGGTTTGATACACATTTTCCTAATAATTAATGACAGTAAGCATCTTTTTGTGTGCCAATTTGCTTATTTAGATACCATCTTTGCAGAAATGTGTATTCCAATCTTCTGCCTATTTTAAAATGAGGCTCTCCAGCAATCCTTAACACTAATTTTGGGTCTATGAACTTCTCTGAGAATTTGATCAAAGCTAAAACATAAAAGTACAGAGAAGACATATAATTTCCTACCAAGTCACTAACTCAACATTTATGGATCCTTGTTTTATGCCAAAGGTGAGTGGTGGTGAACCTACGGCATGTGTGCCATGCTGGACCCTCTGTATCAGGTGAAAGCTCTGAAAGGTTCACCATCACTGCCATAGGTGCTTAACCACAGCTGTTTATTTACATTTAAACATCAGCGAGAGCTTTCAAAAAGTATACCACCACAGGACTGGGCTCCAGCTGAGGGCCAGAGCACTTCCTAGCTGGTGTGAAGCTCTTCTTTGATCCCCAGCACTGCTCCCCAACCCCACATCCATTACTGTGTGATCCAGCAATTCTACTGTAGTAGACAACCCAAATAACTGAAACAGGGTTTCAAACAAATGATATGTACATCTATAATCTAAGAAGCACTATTCACTAAAGGCAAAAGGTAGAAATAAAGACCTGAGGAGGATAGTCTAGTGCGAGTACACTTGCACAGCATGCAAGAGGTTCTGGGGTTTAATCCCCTGAGTAAGGTTGCAGGGAGGGTAGTGTTGGGGTGGAAATAACTCAAATTAATGTGCGATACCCACAGAATACAAACAGAACATGATGATATACACAACAGAATATTATTCACCCTTAAAAAATAAAATACTATACTGATACATGCTAAAATGTGGGTAGATTTTGAAAACATAAATAAAAAAACACACAAAATGCTACTTATTATGATTCTACTTTCATTTGGCATTTAAAACAACCAAATTCACAGAGATAGAAAGTAGAAGAGAGGTTATCAGGGTCCAGAAAAAACAGGGTATCAGGAAGGGCGAGTTATTCATGGGGAGAATGTTTCCATTCCATTCTGATAATGAAATTCTGGAAATGGACAATAGTAATGATTACATAACTTTGAGAATATATTTAATGTAATTGATTGGCACACTTAAAAATAGTAAAATGTTAAATTTTATGTTACATATATTTTAGAGTAAGAAGTGAAAAAGAGAAGCAACTAAAAACCAATCATCCAAACAACAAAACATAACCAGTGTGCTACTCCAGACCCATTAAATCAGGGAGCTTAGAAGTAAGGTGTGACAATCAGAATTTCTCTTAAAAGTTTCCCAGGTAATTTAGACATTCAACAGAATTAAGAACTGCTATTTCATAGCTCCTTTGGTGATACAACCTCACTCATGGTTTCCCAAAAATCTTTCTTCTTGGCTTTACCTCTTAAAGCTTTCACTTCAAAAAATGAGCTGGCTGCTAGGTGTCTACTGACAAACTGAATTTATTCATTTCTTCTCCCTAGCATGCCCCACCTACAAGATGTCCTACTGAACACTTTCCTCAGATGTCTATGTTCTCACTGGAGCATCAATACGGCTAACTCACTCTCTCAAATAGTTCCAGGTCTCCCCTCCTGTGCCTCTGTTCACCACTACTGCTTGTGTATCAGGTCTTCATCACCTCACTCATACTATCCATGTAACACACACTCCCTCACCTCTAGATGATGCTTTCTTCTTTAATAGAATCTACAGGCAGAGGAGGCCTGTACATTCTCAAGGTCATTTGTCTTTCCTTACAAGCTAGCCTTTGTCTACATCTCCAGGTTCCTCTCTGCCTTCTCTGCCTGCAACAATACTATAAAGTAAACACAGTCCCTCATCTACTTCATTACCTCTCACCTCAGGACAAGCCACAAATTGCTTCTGGCTCCCTCTAATCCAGCTCATGATCCTGCCTCAAAGTTGCCCCTCCCCCTGCCTGTCTTTGAACAGGCCTATCTACAACTCTATCATTAACAATATATATCATTATTGTTTGTAATTCTAAGTTCCCCCAAGGGCAGAAATTAAAGTACTTTTGTTTCTTTTTTTAATCCTACTCCCTTATCAGAATGGCTGACATACAATAGTTAAACAATATTCTTGGGATAAATTGCTTTTGCAGTCCCCTGGAGCAGTGGTGGTGAACTTTATAGCTAAGCTGTGGCATGCATATCATACATTTTCCACCACTGCCCTATGGTTGTTATGGCTTGTGTGTAGATGTCTCCCCAAAGCCTCTAATGTCACTTAGGGGTACATTCCATAAGTGGCTGAATCTGGAGTGTGTAACGCTGGGATGAAGGGTGTGCAGTTAGTTAATCAGTTCACTGACTGGTTTGGCAATGTTCTGGCTAGGATTAAGGGTGTGAGTGCTACCCCTGTCCTAGGGTGGGCAGTCTGCTTATATATAAAGGACAGAAAGAATATTGTCTCTCCTCCTTCTCTTCTTGCTTTTGCTACCTTATGGGCACCATCAACTGTTTTCTGAGATACCACTGCTATGCCACCCTGCCTTAAAGACAGCTGATTGTGGACTGAAACCTCTAGAAACTGTGAGCTACATAACCCTTTCCCTCTTACCACAGGTGTCACGTATTTTGTCTCAGCAATGAGAAAAGTAAGTAAGCAAGTTGAAAGCCATTTCCTTAAAAAGCAGTATTACTGAATGTTTCCAATGTTACAGTAGTACATCTGTGTTTAAATTTCACTCTGTGAACTCATGAAGTAATCATTACCATCATTTCCTAAAACACAAAAAACCTCAAGAAACATGTCTAAGGCCAGCCAGCCAACAGTGTTGTAGAAGCAATATCCAAGGCATGCCTGCTGGTCAAACAACATGCTGCTACTCGTCTGCTGATGTGTGTGTCTCATTGCTTCAAGTATTTCCCTATGATTGTTTTAAGTCATGATCTTAACTTATATTTTGGTATCTTTTAAAAGTAAGAGTTAGCATGTTACTTAGATGACTTGCTGAAACATATTCCAGAAGATTCTAACAGCTTCACAGAGATTTCTGTGTGTGTGCGCACACATGCATGCGCGCACACATGCTGAGTTACCTAAGGAAATATACACAGGTGAGAAAACAATAGGTGTGCTGAAAATGACACTTCACAGAGAAGAGACAACTATACTGGCAAAATATGTAATTTGAAAAACAAAATAATAAAGGTTGAGTACCCCTTGTCAAAATGCTTGAGAGTAATATAGACTTTAGGGTTTGACAGATTTTGGCATATTTGTATAGACTTTACCAGTCAAGCATGTCTAATGTGAAAATTCAAAATGCTCTGAAATCTTGAAATACCTCAGGTTTTTGAGGTAGAGCTGCTCAATCTGTATTATTTTAGGTGGCATGTAATGAGTAAAAGTGGATACTGTAGTAGGCACTGCATTTTTTATTTATTTTTCAGAACTCTATAAAGCAGGTATTGTCACCCATTTTATGGAGAAGCACATACGTTCAGTGAGTGATGTTTACTGAGCTGTCTGAGTTCTCAAAACTCCTAAGTTAAAGAATGAAAATGCTGACCGCAGATGCCACGCTCTCTCCACAGTTCTGCACATTCTCTAATAAAAACCAGTAAATAAATATCTCAAAATGCCATTATGGTACAAAGAAATGGTCTAGGCAAACTGTATGTTATCCTTCCAGTCTGTGAGATGTCCACCTCTGGGGACCTGCAGTAACATGATGGGGGGACCACTACCCACACTAAACATGCAGTGAATTGGCGGCCTCCTCCAGAGCTCTAACTCCTTCAGAGGAACTCAAAGCAGATTACTTCCAATACTATGGACAGCATCAGAATTTTTATTCTTTTCTGTTAGCATCATCAAGGAAATATGGACCTTTTCTCTGAATTTCTTTTTGATTCACTGTCACTGTAATATACTTGTTTGTGTTTTTGCCATTATCTAGCCCTTAAACTTGTCTCAGTACCTTTAGGCACTGTAAACAGCAGTGAATATAATACAGTACAGGAAGTTCTAGGCCTCTACAAACTCAACTGTGTTCCCATTCATTGCTATATCTGCAGTCCAAACTCTTTGCTCCAGAGACCATCTAGTGTTTGTCTCTCAGGTGCTGACTTCTATTACTTTGGTGTCTTCTGGTCACATTAACCCCTGGGTAAGAAACCTGTTCCAGCTGGATGTGGTGCATGCCAATAATCCCAGTACTCTGGAGGCTGAGGGAGGAGGAGCTCTGCAGGTTTGAGGGCAGCCTGGGCTACAAACGAAGTTCATGGCCGACCTGAACTACCTAGTGAGACTGTCTCAACAAGACAAAAGAAAATAAGAAACCAGTTCAAATTTACACTTGTTATACTCTGCCATGCTTTACCTGATCCAGATACTTTGATACTATTTCCAATTAAGTTCATTAGATAATTTCTTTCAACTTCTACGAGTTGTAATAATTTGGAGTGATGGGAAATTAATCCAGGGAGATCAAAAGGGGACTCAAAAAGGTCATTGTAGGAATTTTATTTCAACTCTATAGCTAACTGTATATAACTCAACACTGGTTAATTCTGATAAACATACATCCTGACTCAGCCGGGCGTGGTGGCGCATGCCTGTAATCCCAGCACTAGGGAGGCTGAGGCAGGAGGATTGTTGTGAGTTCGAGACCAGCCTGAGCTACAAAGTGAGCTTAAGGCCAGCCTGAACTGCACAGTGAGACCCTGTCTCAAAAAGACAAAAAAATAAAAAAAAAAAAATTAAACATACATCCTGACTAAATTCTAATAAAAGTCATGCACAAAAATCAGAGAATTTAAATTGGATTTCTAGCTTTATATCCAAAGAAACACAAGACCCAGAGTCTCAAAGATTTTGGTAAATGTCACAGAGGCCCACATTCTGCTCTCCTCTGTTCTGGCCCATGCCCACAGGCTTTGCTAAGGGGGCATGAGACATTTTTATCCAGCTCCTTGCACAGACGCCTCCATGGCCATACCATATGACTTCTCTTGGCACTGGACTCAGGCCCACTCTAAGGCTGCTCAGAAGCCAGTGAGGACAGTTGGCACACAACTTCCATCCAACAGCAAGGGTGAGTGGCCAAGGGAGGGACATTTGTAAGAGGGAGGAGAAAGAAGAAACTGAAAAGACACACAAGCAAGACACTACAAGATGATGAAGGTTCAAGAAGTTATCACCGAGAAAGTTACAAGGCAGAGAAAAAGCACACAGCAAGAGTGCAAGGGGCTGGTGAGATGGCAGCTACAGCGTAGCTCCTTTGCCACTCCACTCCACAAATCTGTAGAGACCTCAACCGCTCTAGTCAGTCATATCACATGAAGTCATTCCAACCAGAGGGTGTTAGTGAGTGGCAGTCTGCAGACTGTGAACTGTAATTTGACTCCCTTACACCAAGAATGGAACCCCTTTTGGGAGTGGCAGTCCTAGTTGAGGCTCCCTACTTGGTCCTGGGGCCAATGAACCCCCAGATAATGATGGAAACTGTGTCATGTTTGCCAATCACCATCTGTACAGCCTTGGGAAAAGTACCTAACTTTTCTGAGGTTTAGTTTTCCTGTCTGTAATATTTGGAAACATTTACTCCCCAAGTTTGGACTCATGTTAAATAAGATAACGTGTAAAAGTACATAATCCAGTGATTCATAAAAATTAGCTTCCTTTATTACTGTCATTATTTTTCAAAATGCTAGCCCATGTTAAGTGCTCCACAAATAATACTCCCCCACCATCTGAATGGGCAGCCACTGTTTTCACCAGCTCATATATTGTAAAACAAGTATCCTTTTTGTTGTGTATCTAGGGCAACTTTTTTCACTCTTGCTGTTTAAAATGGCTCCACAGTGAAGTTTTGCAGTGCCATGAGAATGCTTCTAAGTGCAAGGTTGTGATGTTTCTTATGAAGAAATTTCACGTTAGATCAGCATTATTCAAGCAAGAGTTATAATGCTATTTATAAAACAGCAATATGTTAAATGTCTCCAATCAAATACATAAAGCCCTGTATTTTACTCAAGTCCTTTTTTTTTTTTTTTGGCAGAACCAGGGATTGAACTCAGACCCTTATACTTGCCAGGGAAGTACTTATTCTACTGAGCCATCTCCCCAGCCCCTCAAGTCCTTTACTTTAGTAGAAAGTTGTGATCAGAGCTCATAGAAACATAACCCTGTATTTCCCCTGAAGTCATGGTGCAATATTTGCTAATTCACTACACAGGAAACACCTTAATTCCTATCAACAGCAAGTACCCCTTGTAGTCCACCAAAGGGAGAGTAAGAGAGCAGGTTAGAATGTTTAGAGCATGAAGGTAGAAGGGCTGACCCAAACTATGAAAGGAGGCTTTTCCATCCTATAGCAGGGAAGTGGGCTTCAAATCTGAGGTTCATGATTTAGAGACAGCATGGGTCACAAAGGGTGTGCTTTCCTGTTCTATGTCACATGCTTGCTATCTGGCAGACACATTCTCTCCAAGAAAGACTACTACTTAACGTTTCTCCCCTTACAAGCCTCATCCTTTTTGCTTTGAGCAGTACTGACAACAGAGATTTACTATGAGTTATCAATACTCTAGCAGCCACATGAAAGTTAAAATAGGTGAAATTAAGTTTAGGAATATATTTTACTGAGCTCAACACTAAACAGTCAAAATATTACCATCTCAACACATGATCAGTAATTTTTTTAAGTCATCAATAAGATTTCACCCAATTCTCCTCCATCTGTCCTTTCTGTATTTTGCCTTCAAAACTGGGTATATTGTATAGTTAATTCAGAGAAACTACATTTCAGTTCTTGAAACCACTTGTGGCTAGTGTTTAACTTACTGGACAGTGATAAAGGCGTGGAGTATCTTGTGAGGTGCTTGGCATACCCACCTCCCAGCCTGCCTGGTCTAAGAGTCAGCTCAGTTGTTATGCCTCTGCAAGTGTTCCCTGGTCAATGCCCTACCTACTCATGCTCTGTTCTAATGAAGAACCTGACAAAAACCTTACACTAACAGGTTTTAAATGAGCAAGAAGATTTAAGTATAAGAATAAAAGTGAGGCCTCCCCCCCTTTTTTTAGAAATAAGTCAACAAAGGCTGGGCATGGCAGTGCACACTGATTAATTTCCAGCACTTGAGAGAGGTTGAGGCAGTTCAGACACAAATTCAAGGTCATCCTGAACTACACAGTTCTTGAGACAAGTCTCAAGACAAAAAAGTCAACATGTCTGAGTTGCATCAAGAGACAAATGATAAAACTATATTTATAGTTTACTCATTCCCAAAGACCAAGGTATTTAGTGAGGTAAAATCTGTCTGCCAGAAAGAACAACTCAGGAGTACACACATGTAGTTTGTCCTCCCACTCTACTGTATGCACATGGTAGTTTCATCCCCAAAGTCATATGTTAATGGTTTAACAGAGTGGAAATTTTAATTGGACTATGGTATAGAGAGGTGAGCCCTTTGATTAAATTTAGATAAGGTCACTAGTGTAGAGCCTGCATGACTGTGTTGTGGTGGCTTTATAATATGAAGAAGAGGAACACAGATACACACTCTCTGCTACCTTGGGACTCTGCCAGCAAGAAGGCCCTCATTAGAGGCTGAAATGTTGTAGCCCAACCTTGGGAAACCTGTGAGCTTTCCTAATCCTCCACCAAAATCAACCTCTTTCTTTACAGAGTTAGCCTGCCTTAGATACTGTTACAGTAACAAAAAAGTGACTAATACAAATGTAAACCATTAAAGTTTGATGAATAACAGGGGACATCCATCTGAAAGATTATACAGACAAAACTCCTGTCTAGAGAATTTGTATGGATGGAACAATTTACAACAAATCTCAAGTCACTGCCTTATATTTCAGTGGTGTTCTCAATGTCTTCTCTGGGTTTTTACCCAAATGCTCTATCATAGCAAAGCTGTGGTAAAGCACCTTGGAAGCAGCAAGGTCTCCTTCTGGGGTGGGGGAGGGTGAAGAGGGAGAAGCAGGCAAGCAAGAAAATATGCAGTTTGCAGCTGCAGGATCTTACAACCACAGCACTTCTCCCCACCCCATCAATCTCATGGCAATTCACAGTTCCCCTCTCTTAACAATCTCTGCCACCTCATGTGAATGCTTCCCCTAGCTCTAAAACAGATTTTTAAATTAGCTAAGACTTAATTTCCAAATGCTTCTTTTTAGAGCAGATCATGCACTCTTTGAACATGTATTACTATTAACATATTTTAAAAAAACAGTTCCTTAAAAGTACAAACATTTAGGAAGGGTGTGGTTGGCTAAGCAAGTAACCCAGGTGCTCCAGAGGCTGAAGCAGGAGGATCACAAGTACAAGGCCAGCCTGGGCTACACAGTGAAACCAGGCCAGCCTCAAATACATAGTTAGACTCTATCTCAAAGAACAAAACACACATTTAAAAACAAAAATCACTTTAAAGCTCACCTAGCTTTCCCTTTGCTCCTAGATTCATCCTGTCCTTATTCCAAAATAAATCAGCAACTCCAACTGAGTTCAGAATATGCAGCAATCTGGGAGTAAATTACTGGGCATCAATCCTGGTCCACTACCTATTAGCTGTGTGAACTTGGAAGAGTTACTTTAACTTTTTGTGTCTTTGTTTGCTCAACTATAAAATAGGCAGAGCTGGCATAACCAGTAGCATTACAAAGACTAAATGAATTATACATGAAAGGTCCACAGAATGGTGACTGGCATATAGTAAGTTCTACCTCAACATTAAGATTAGCTTTATGATTAAGAAAACTGGTAACTGCTTTGATAATGATTTTTTTTTCATTAAAGGATGAGGTAAAAGGGAAGCCCATGAAATGTATTTAACAAGCACATGTAAAAATGATATAAAAATGAACAAGTTCACTCTTAAAAACAAAACAAAATTTAGAAAGTCTAATTAATGAAATAACTTTTCTTATTATCTGAGGAGTGTCAACATAATATCAAGCACTCATTTTGACTTACATCTAAAGATTTACAAAAACAAAACATGCATTTTAAATATAAGCTGTGTGGTATATGCTTTTGTAACCTTTTATTTTTACCAATTAATTTACTAATTTAAGTTGATATCTAAAATTATAAAATCAAATATGTAGCACCTATCTCAAACTATTTCAGTTTGCTTTCTAAGAATAATTCCTAGGCTATAATATTTTTCTTACAAAATCATTAATATAAACAGCAATAACTAAGTTATCTTTAAAAATAAAGCAAATACAGGTCTCTGTTCTATTGTATCAGTGATTGAAAAACTATAAGATGTAACCTTGCATGCTTATTATAAATTTTGGGGAAAAAGTCATTGGTGCAATTGAATTGCACACCAGAAATGCCAAATCTTACCTCAGTGTCAGGGACGACAACATCTGTGAGAGAATTACTTACTATTTTTGAGGTAGTCCAGGGGCTTCTGCTGGCTAGACCACAGACTGTTTTAGTTTTAAGAGTTTCAGAGTGTGTAACTGCCTAAAATACCAGGGTAGCACTTTAATCTTCCCCCAAACTTTTACTTTTTCAAATTAACAAAAGGTCCTGTGAACACAGTATTTCACTGAATTTTAACACACTGCATACTAAAGATAATCTTTAATTTTTCTAACTCTATCTTTACTACAAATACAAAATAGCTCCAATAAATAAACCTCCTCAGCCTGATAAGAACAGGCCGGATTATAATATTTGTGGTTAATTACTGTGGTTGGAATTCTGAAGTGTAGCAGGGTTTGTAAGGCAGGCATCTGGCTTGTTTAGACACTACCCTATACCAAAACCCAATTCTTTTAACTCTAACATGATTGGGATACTTCGTCACTCCCCAAACTCCAAAAGGTTAAAATGTTTTTAGATAAATTAATCTGTATCTTGAAATAATAGTTGGTACTCAATAAGAACACTTTGAACTATTCCAAAGTTAGATTTTATATCAGGTAATACAAATTAAAAAGGAAAAACAAAGGGAAATAAAAGTCAAACAATTTATATTGTTCAAAGTATGTAACATATGATATCAGTGCCTCTAGAACTTAAATCTTTTTTAGTGTACTTAATGAATATGGGAGTGATCTAGATAAAAAAAAAAAAGAATCCAGAATGATAAAAGCCAGTCTTTTTGAACCAAATTATCTTTTTGTGTAGCTAGATTAAAACAAGGTTCCAGTGTTCTTTAAAAATCTCATTTTCTAATATTAATGATTTGCTAAACTACACTGTATTAAGATATGGTTTATAGTTACCATAAGGAAAGTTTCCTGTACTTAGTATAATTAAAAATTATGTTTGAATTGCTCTCATCATTTTTTATTAGAAAAGATCACAAGAATTAAGTTTTTGCTAAAATGTATACTGTATATAGCTTTCTTATCTCCTCTGAGGTCAATTTCAGAGAGAAACTGTACATAATATATAGTTTCAAAATCATATGTAACTTGGAAATAGACACCCACCCACCCCACACACCCCATACTGAGTATATTTTTTCTAGAACTTAAACAAAAAGTAATAGTAAATTAATTCCTCAGGCAAACCTTCAGCCTAAACTTATGTGTATCTTTCACTAATCTCAGTTTTTAAGTACCAGACTTTCCAGGGTTAAAGAGCAAGGTACAAACTGTTAGGAGAATTGATAGCATTACCATGGGCAAAAGTGGCAAATACAGGCTGAAGATTAACTGAGTATCATTTATATTTTTTTGCATACAGTAGCATACAAGCCAATCAGAGAAAGTTAGGTACTACATATAACAACAACAGAACCATTCAAGGGAAGTCTCAGAGCCCTCCTTCCACAATTTTCTACTTATTATCTACTCAAAAAGCCAATAATTTAAAATTTACAGCAAAGATTTATTTTAAGCTTGAACTTACAAAAAGGCAGTACAAAATAATCACAGAGATACAAATATAAAGCTTATAGTTATTATACTTATCCCTTAGTAAAGATTTGCATTTTAAAGATGTAAGATTCTTCTGAATTTTAGAAAATGCTTGACAAAACATTTCCTCAAAACACATGAAAACCAGCCACATAACTGGAAGTAATCTTTAAACACTAAGCAAATACAAAAGAAATAAGGACTGCACAATCAATTTGGGTCACACTGGAGCTATTTGTTCCTAAGAAAATTATCACTGCCTGGCTGTCATGCCCAATTCTCCCTTCGAAAAATGCACGCACATCCAATCCACAAGCACACAGAATTCCAAGAATATTACCAAATATTAAGTCACAGCACTTCTGAAACACACCTTGTAATTTGTCCACAGCCTCTGCAGTTCAAGTCAGAGCTCAGTAGGTCTCTTTATCTTCACCAGTGATACAGACACAAATAGCACACACCACTTCTCAAAACAAAATATAACCCCCACCAATTAGCAATAAATGTATTGCTTCAGAGATAAATCTCTATTAACCCAAACCCACATTATGCCTTGATGTGAAACCAAGCACATGCTGAGCACCCTGCTGCTCATCTTCTCTATCGTTTGCTTGTAACGATAGCTGACAAACTAGCCACACAAATCCTTTTTTTAGCTGCTGATCAGACAGATCCCCCTTTGACAATCCAGCATGGTGGAACACTCGAAAATTCTTCCTGCTTCTATTCTATTGCTTGCTCTAAAAATCAGTTTCCTTTTCATTGAGATAATAGCCTTTTCTGCAGTCACATGACTCAGAAGCTACATTAGCAGAGCTTTATGATAATAGACTGAGGAAGCCTCTGCCCCCCTCCTGCTATTAAGGGGATGTCTTCCTCTCTGTCTCTCTCTCTCCCTTCCTCTCATACACACTACACACTCACTCTGTCTCCTAAATGTGCATACAATGTACACACACACACACACACACACACACACACACGTATGTCTGTGGAATGCTCATAATAAGAAGGTATACTCTAAAATGAAAATACATGATGTTGTTAAAAGTAAATGCTTAAAACAAACATTCTGATGTAGTCTTTCTTTCACTAGACACAAAATGCTGGACATGAACACTTCCTCTATACACAGCACTGAGAAGTGGGACAGATAGAAATATGGACTTCTTGATTCCCTCTTGAGCTTTGCCCCTCATGATAAAAATCTGACAAATCTGGCATAATGAACACTTAGGTGACATTACAGCTATTCACATGCAGGGAATTAATTCCTTTTGTCAGTAACACATGTAGGCACACATTTTAACACCAAAATGTGATCTTTTTAGGAATATATTCTCATTAAGTAATTTATAAATTCTTTCAAGAAGAAAAGTATCTCATGGTCAAACCAGTCTTAAAACTCCTTTGAGTCTGGTTATTTTGATCTATTTCTGACAAATAATCAACTTTCAAAACATATTTAGAAATACTAGCATAGAACTTGACACAGTGGTTTTGTTCCTTAATCTTTTTCGTAAATGTTTCTAAGCAACAGGTAGAAGTTCTAGAGAGACAGATTATTTTATATGACTACTATATCTTTGGTTATGATTTCACTTATTCACTATATTTTATTGACCCATAATTGTATACACTTATGTGGTACAATGTAATGTTTTGATTCAATTATATACTGCATAATGCTTAAAATAGGGTAACGAGCAAATCTTCGTTTCATATTAAATGTTTTTAATCCATCAAGCAAGCAGTTTTGGGAAGAAGTTGGAATTGTAGGCGTATGAGGTAGTGAAGCTGAAGAAAAAGAAGGAGTAGCCCAGAAGAAAACCACACTGTTATACAATACACGTCCTTTGGGGAAAACATGAAAACTAAAAGAAAGAATTTTGGGGCCAGGGAGATGGCTCAGTAGAATAAGCACTTGCCTGGCAAGTGCAAGGGCCTGAGTTCAATCCCCAGTTCCGCTAGCCACACAAAAAAAAAGAATTTTAATTTGAAACTTAACAGTTTAACAGATTAATTTAAACTACAGTTTATATTGCTTCTTTGTAACTAGTTTCCTCAACTCAATGGTATGAATAATTAAATGTGAAACATGGGAAAATATACACAAATTATCCTAATCATTTTAAAGTATAGAGCTAAACATGCATAAACTACATTCATATTGTTGTGCAACAGATCTCTCGACATTTTTCATCTTGCAAAACTGAAACTCTATACTCCTTCAACAGTCCTACACTTTCTTCCTCCCTCCGAGCCTACTACAACCACAATTCTGTTTTGTTTTTGTGAATATGACTACTTTAGATACCTCATAGTGAAATCATACAGTATGTCTTTTCATATGTAATTATTTTAAAGAAAAATATTTTAATACCAGGAGAGTTAAGTAGTTTTCATCACACAGAATAATTTTACATACAGTACATTATTCATAAGTAAATGTTTGTCCTGAATATAGAAAAACCAGTAATTGTTAAAGAAGCAACAAAACAGAAGAAATTATCATTGTCAACTTCAAAACAGCAATGTCTTAGGACTCAAAAGAATATGACAATTCTGATTCAAAACCCTTAACTGTGTATATTTTATTCACTCAATATGCAAATAACTCAAGTATTTTATCAGGTAGGATAAAGTCACCTTAAGTCATGAAAGGAACCGTGGCCACTATATAACAGCTTTAGCAAGATGTCAGGGAAGTAAAGTTGCCATAAGGAAGAATCTGAGCAAAGAAATCGAACTAGAAAATAAAATGCCTTAGAGACTAAGAAAATAAATTTAAAAATTTAAAATGCCAGTCCAGGTTAACACCTCATCATAAAAATCCACAGCACAAGGAAACACTTTAGAACATAACTAAAGCAATTGTTTGAAAACCTTTCAAAGTTACAATGATTTTAATAGCTACCTATTTTCATTATGTACTTAAAACTGCAAGTCAATAATCAAATAGCACATCATGAAATTAATGCTATGGCCCTGAGATGTGAAAGAAATCTCTTTAAAGACTAGCATAAAAACTATAGGGAACAGGCTGGGGAGATGGTTCAGTGGAATAAGTGCTTCCCTGGCAAGCACAAGCGCAAGGGCATGAATTCAATCCCTGGTTCCACAAAACAAAACAAAACTACACGTAGTAGTTTGTAAAACTCCATGTATGCAGAGATAGGCTGTATGGTCCTTCTCTGCTCACAAAGTCATGAAACCTTTGGTGACCTTATAGAGAGAAGGTGAGATGGCAGACTCTCAAGACACTAACACCACATGTTCTTTGTTACCACAGTGGAGCTTTTTACAAATTATTTCTCAGCCAGGCCATGGGAAATGGCAGAATGCTGTACATATCCCTGATCTGATCATTCATGGTAAGAAAATGTCTTCTGCCAAACACATCTAAGTAAAATATCTTGACCCAGATTCTGTGCTTACACTTCAAAATGTACTGCTATTAGTATATCTGTCCCTCTGTCATATTTTCTGCTGACATGCACAAATTGCTAAAATTGCATCAAATTCTCAACAATTTTAAACTTTCTTCTTCACCAAGGCAGTAGTGTTTATGAGAGGACTAGACAAGATAATCTGTAAAGTTGTTCCTAGTTTTTACATTTTATAATAGTGGTTGCACTATAATCCTGGTTCATTTGTCAATCTAGGAGTATGGTGAAAGGTAAAACAAGAGTCCAAAAGAACGATTTAACTTTCAAATTAATATGCAGTTTTTTATTCAGTGCAATATACAAGTTGTAAGAGTAAAGTTAAAGAACTGAGACAAATGAATGCAGTGGGAGTCCACATTCTTGTCTGACTGTAGTGCAGTTCTTAGCACCCTCCTCTTCTTGTCACGCCAATAGCCACTATGTTCTGATTTTCTATTACCAGATATTACTTTTATTTTCTCTAGAACTTCAAAGTAAATAGAATCATATGGTAAATGTTTTGTCCGAGTTTCTTTCAATAGTTTTTGAGACTCATCCATAGTACTATACATATTAATAATTTCTTTCATTTTATTGCTAAGAATGTTACCTTACATGAATATACAAGTTTGTTTATCCAATCTCCTGTTGATGGACTTCTGAACTGTTTCCAACTGTGAGCCAGAGGTAACCAAAATACTCAAATGGGTCTTCAAGATTCTCTACTCCCTGGAGTACACATTCTGCACAATTCCCAAGACTACTTCCAACAGATTTTTAACTCACGGCTAGTTATGCTATGAGGCAGAATGGCTTTAAGGTCGGCCGATTATGGAAGTGGACCTGAGCCACCCATATGGGCCTTGTTGGTACACCAGAGGGCAGGGCGGGACAGTGCCCTTCTGCCTCCTGCACCCTTAGCAGCATCTGCCCCATCCCTGCTGCACTGCTTCCATGCAACTGTGGCCAAATCTTCTGTGCTGACATTTCCTTACCTTTAAAAATGTTATTAGATAGCTGTATGAAAAAATTACTCTTAAAAAAGTCACTTTGTTAGGGAGAAAAGAGTATGGAGTAAATTTTAGTTTGAATTTATATATAGGACATACAATATATTACACCTATTATTAGTTATTAGTTTGATACGACAATCAACAAAAAGAAATTTAAAAATCTATTTTAGAGCTTTAAACAAAAAGTGGAAGAGAATAAGTAAAACAATGATAGTTGGGTTAAGGTGGACAGGATTACATATCATTTACATTCTAATCATCAAATTTTTAATAATGTTGCTTTTACTGATTTAAAAATGTAGCACAATGGTGATAATTTCTTAAGCTGGGCAGACAGTACATGATTTATTATACGAGTGTCAATTTCTATAATACAAATATCAAAGAATTAAGTTGAGTCTATTATATCAAACAGCGGGAAATCTTTAATTTGTAAAAATTTCTTTTTAAAAAAAAAATCAGTACTGGAGATTGAACCCAGGCCTTTCATACTGAGTTGTATCCCCAGCCTTTTTAGTTTTTATTTTGAATCGAAGTCTCACAAGGTGCACAGATAAGACTTATAATTTTTATGCCTCAGTCTTCCGGGATGCTATTACAGGTGTATAACAATACCCATCTTAAAAAGATTTCTTTAAACATTCTGACCTCAAATTTAAGTGTTTCTTTTCTTTTTCTTCTTTTTTAATAGTGGAATCGGGGATTGAACTCAGGCCATTGCGCTTGCCAGGGAAGTGCTTATTCTACTGAGCCATCTCCTCAGCCTCTAAGGTTTTTTTCATATGATTAAAATGAAATAAACTAAAGGTAACTTGTTCAACAAGCAGTGTGGACAAACTCTTCAGTCATTTTACAATACTGATTAAAAAGCCCATTAGCACTGAAATTATATATTATAATTATCTACTATAGCTATATATAAGATTTTTAAAACTTACTGAAAGGTCATATTTATTTGTTAAATATATTTTAAATACAATGAAGATGCATTTAATATTTCACAAATAAACAACATGGGATGTAATAGTGGTCCTTTGAATTTGCTGCTTCCAATTTGCTTTATATAGGTCTGTATAAAATTATGCCTTTTGGGCCCTTCGTCTTCTTCCATAAGAGGTAAGCAAGGAACATAAGAAAGACCTATCTATTCATAGATAACATCCTACCAACATTAGCTAGGGATTTCATCCTTCTGATACATGGGCAAATAGGCCTTAGAAAAGACCCAAGTGTACTAAGCTAGCAGAGAGCACTATTGTGTTGGATTATTTCTAATGAAAGGCTTATGTAAACTGTAGTGCACAAATGACTATGATACTACTACAGTAGATTATACTCACACAAAAGAGGGCTGAGGAGGACTAAAGAGTGCAATCATTTCTAAGTATGACTGCCAAGTTGCCACTTCATGAAATAAAATAATACACAAGTAGCACACTATGTATTTCCATTCTGGCATTTGTACTTCATCCAAGGATTTTAGAGGCTTCAAACTACAGCATCAGATTCTTTCCAATTAGTGTATATGTAAACACTCTAGGCAAGCCATCTTTAAAAAATTCACTTACTCTATTTTAAGTCACTGGAGTACCACTAAGTTAAAGCTGAAATCAAGTGATCTGTTAGCATGAATCAGAACTTTAATGGCTTGCCATTACTTAAGCCTTATATATTTTAGGCTTCTGGAAGGCTCTAAGATGATTATATACCACAGGATTGGATTCATTGATTATTCCAGGACTATGAAGTTGGTTTTATTTCATACTCAGTCTCTTACGGGTTTTTATGACTAATTGGACTTGTAAGCCTTGATGCTAAAAAAGAAGGTAAAGACTATTTAGTTTTGGGACTCTCAAAATCATGTATTTCAAACTCCCAAGCTTGGATAATACTACTTTGAGAAGTTAAGACTTTTCAAGCACTTAGCTTTAATCATATATTACTTAAAGAGGAAACTTCCTGAAATGTTAAGTCAAAAATCAAAGCTGAGACTAGATCATACTGCATCTTCAAAATATGTGAGAGAATCAGGTGTCAAGAACAGAAGAGTTGCATCAGGTCCTTAGACCAAATACTGATGCCATGTGGACCTTTGAGCATCCTTGACACATGTAGGGTAACAGCTCTTCTGCTATTCTCCATTGCTTCTGTCCCAAATAGAACCAAAGGAAAGTGTCAACCATACAGTAATATATAGGGACCTATAACAAGAAGCAGACAAAATAAACTCTCACATGGATGATTTTTGATGAAAATGCCAACACTGAAGAATGGGGAAAGGATAGTTTTTTCAGCAAATGGTGTAGTTAGAACTATCCTCCTGCCAAAAAAAGGTTGGTTCTTAAGTATTTGTCCCCCAAGAGCCTCATGTAGTCACTGAGGTACCAGTTCCATAGTTTGTGATTAATATGATCCAAGGTTGGGTCATGGGTCTGAGTGCTACACCAAGCCTGAGACAGAGAGCCTGAGTGCAACATAAGACTTTCTCCCTGTTGCGATTACCCCCCCATGTATGCTTGCTATTTTGCCACCATGAACTGCTGTCCCTGCCATGTGCCAGTCCGCCTTGCAGCCATTTGAGAATGGACTGAAACCTCCAATAATTGTAAGCTAAATATAAACCTTCTCTTCCTTCATTTTGGGTGTTGGGTATTGGTCCCAGCAATGAGAGAATAGTAATGGAGACAATTCTTAACTTACACAAACAATTGTATCCAGTATTTAAATTAAAATGATCCAAAGACTTAACTGTAACCTACAGAATGGAGAAAATACTTTTAATCACACATTTTGTAAGTGATTGTTATCCAAATATATAAAAAACATTTATAAGTTTACAATAAAAACAACAAAAAACCTGATTAGAAAATGAACAAAGAACTCAAGTGACATTTTCTAAAAAAAAATAACAGGCAAAATTCACTAATCATTAGGGAAATACCAATTAAACACCACAGTGAGTTATGACATCCTACCCGTTTGTGCATTGCTGGTGGCATGCAAAATAGGGTGCCACTGAGGAAAATGGTATGGCGATTTTTTAAAAAATGCAATTCAGCAACTCCACTTCTGGATATGAACCCACATGAACTAAAAGCAAGAACACGAGGATACAAATACTCATATTTTCAATAGCCAGCAATTAAAAAGATGTGGCACATGTATACAATGGAATACAGTTTGGCTATAAAAATGACAGAATTTTGACACATGCTACAATATGGAAAAGACTTGAAGATATTACACTGAGTGAAATATGTCAGTAACAAAAAGGCAGATATTTCTTAATTTATTTTATATAAAGTATCTAAAAGAGTCAAATTTGATAAGAGGCAGAAAGGAGAATGACGTTGCCAGTGGCTAAGAGGAGGAGACATGGGGAGGTAGGGTTTAATGTGTAGGACTTGCAGGTAGGGAAAACGAAAGCATTCTGAAGATATTGGTGTGGTCGTAAATATATTTAATGTTACAGAACTGTATACTTGAGAGGGTGCACCAAGAGGGCAGAGTGGTGAGCAGCACAGAAGAGCCTCTCTTGAGAGTTACTGTGCAGATGCTGGAAAACAGCAATGTGAGGAAGACAAGGAGGAGAGAAGTGGGTACCCTAGATCCACCTGAATTGAAGCCCATGCAGAGAGTGAAGAGAGAAACTTCAATGAAGGAGGTAGCTGGCGGTACTTTTTCCCTGAGAAGGGACTCACTGCCTAAGAGGGGCGATTCAATCCTGCAGGCACGTGGTGACTGCTGGTGACCTTAGGGGCCTTCACAGAGAGATGTAGCAGTGGAGGGGAGTGCTGGATGTGAAGGACTTCACTAGCTGGAGGTGAGTGCTGAGGGCTCAGTCATCCCGTGTGAGAGAAAGTGATTGGCCAGAAGCCATCTTGGAGAGGGTTCACTGAACTTACAACTCAGAGCAGCTGCAGGCTCCATCTAAGGACTTTCAGTTCCAAGGAGTGCCTTCCTGCTGAGCTCAGGACCAAGGAAGGTATGTTGATGGCTGCAGACCAAAGGAGTCTGGTCTCAGCCAAAAGCTGCAGGCTCATAGAGATCATCTACTACCCTGACAAAAAGCTACTGCTGGCTTGCTGGGATAAATCAACACAGATCAGGACTCTGACTCCACATATTGTCTACCAGTGACAGCAGAGACAGTCATCTGTCTGTCTCTCCTTTGTCACTACTGTTGTAGTGGTGTTTTTGCTTTTGTTTGTGTCTCCTTTGTTTGATCTTGTTTTTATGTGAGTATGAATGTGGTCTAGACTCTTTGTAGTTGTGGTTCTGTTCTTTTTATCTTTCTTTTTTCTTTCCCTCCAGTCCTCTACACCAGTTTCCCAAAGTTAGCATAACCCCTTGTATACTGTAATCCTCCAGGCTTTTAATCTTGTCCTCTTCTTCCACTTTACTATTTTCTCCTCAACCCAATTTAAATTTTAACCCAGAGGACAAAATTGACATATTAAAGACTTGTATACTGCATATAGTTTTCTGGTTTGCTTTAGATTTTTGTTATATAACCACAAATCTAGTTCATGTTTTACCATTTTCTAGGTCATTTTTGATGATAATATCATTGCTGATGGTACCACTACATTGGTAAGACTGTTTCAAACAGCTGTTCTTCCTGGTACACCAAGGCTGAGATTAAGGGTCAGAGAAAATACTGTGGCACCATGCCAAAGAACCAGAGGTTGGGCCAAATAGGCAGCAAATTCTCATCCCCAACAAACTGAAGATGTAGGATCTTACAACAGACTCAATATCCAAAACCAGCTATAGCTGGAAGATACATGGGAGAAGTAGTCATTTCCTAAAGGTTCTAAATACAAGCAATAAAGTTACTTGCCAAAGGCAGTTTACAAGCATCAACGCAAGAATTAAAAAAGAAAAAGAAAATGAGAAGACACTTAAACAAGATACAATCCCAGATATCTAGCTCACCAAAGGCAAATGCAGTGGACAATGAAGTGGGACAACCTGAAAGCAACCCATCTGGCCTCTTTGACATGGTAGCAGCAAAGCAATTGAATGAGGCTTTAGGAAAAAAAAAAAAAAATCAAATCAGAAATGATTTTTCAGATAACTGCTGAGATGGTATCTACAATGAAAACTGTAACTCTAGAGCAGATACAGAAAAAGAAATAGAATCTGTAAGGCAGATTCAAGCAGATGTCCAGGAGAATAACAATTTCACTGCTGTATCCATAGCAGTTTAAGCCAATGTGAGGACATGATCTCAAATACAGAAGATAGGCTTATGGTTAGTGATTGCAAAAGGAATATTTCTTAAAAATACAAGGGACCATGAAAAATCAATACAGCAGCTGCTAGATGAAACAATAATTTAGGATTTTTTTTAACAACTTAAGATTGGTATCAATGAAAAAGTAGGAGATAGCACAAATGATAGAAAAAGAAAACTTGTTCTCAATTAGTCATGATCAAAAAACATCTGTAGCTAGGCATATCATAGTCAGGACTCCAGAAATTTAACACAAGAACAGAATCCTGAAAGCTGTAAGGAAAAGGAACAAATCACCTATGAAGGAAGGACCTCAACTCAAGGAGTAAAGTATTTCAAATTCTAAAGGAAAACAATCTTCAGCCCAGAATGATAACACCCTGTAAAACTATCTTTCAAAACTGATGGAGAAATAAGATATGAGGAAACAGCTGAGGAAATTTATGACTATCAGACCAGTACTCTAAAATGTTTTCGAGGACATTTTAGAAAGAGATAATGGAATATAAATAACTCTATGAAACCCAAAAGAAGGACTCCACTAGGTAAGACAAACAAACAGAGGGAAGGGAAAAGAAGGAGGGGAGATCCAACAACAGGAAGAATACTATGATAAAGATAAGTCAATACATGTTAGTTGTAACTATCAATGTTAATGGTCTCAATTCACCAATCCAAAGACACAGAATGGCAGAATGGATCAAGAAGTAAGATCCAATAATATTCTACACACAAGAAACATTTTTAACTCAAAAAGAAACTCACAAACTAAAGGGCTGGTGAGATAGCTCAGCGGACTAAGTGTCTGCTTAGTCAAGTGCCGGGACCAGGGTTCCATCCCTGGCATCACATGCCATGCTGGCCCTGCCCCCACTCCCAGGCACACTGAGCCAGCCACTGCGACTCTGACATGTGCAGTCTGCCTTGGATCCAGCTGAATATGGACTGAAACCTCCAAGTGTGTGGAGCACACGCTTGTAACCTCAGTGCTGGGGAGGCTGAAAAAAGGAGGATCACTATGAGTCTGAGCTGCATAGTGAGATCCTATACTAACTGCATTAATTAAAACAAAAAAAAAGAAGAAAGAAATTCACAGACTGAAAGTCAAAGAATGGGAAACAATACTCTGTGACAGGAATGTAGAAAAAAGGCAGGGGTGGCTATTCTATTTGCAGCCAAAGTGAATTTCAAGCCAAGAGACATTAAGGGAAATAAAGGTCACTACATTATTGTAAAGGGAACAATACAAGAGAAAGAGATAATCATATATCTCCAACAAATAACAGGGCATGCAACTATGTAAAAAATATTAACAGTAGTGAAAAGTCAAGCACTAATTAAATTGCACTGGGGGATCTCAATACCCCATTGTCACAAAAAATCAACTAGAAAAGAAAATCAAGAATGAAATATGAGAATTGAACCAAACTTCTGAACAAATGAACCTAATAGATATCTACACAGCAATCTACTTCACATCAGAATAGATTCTTATCAGCTACACACTAGATGTTTTACAAACTAGACAACATATTAGCTCACAGAACATGCTTAAGTAAATGGAAAGGAAATAAAATTATCCTATGTATATTATCAGATCATAGAGAAATGAAATTATAAATAAATGGAAAAACACCTCACAGGAACACCATAAACAAGTGAAAATTAAACAATGCTCTCCTGAACAACCAATGGGTCATAGGTGAAATTAAGAAACTAAGGACAGCTTCTACAATTAAATGACACTTGTGCAACACAATGAAAACACTCCTAAGAGGGAAATTTATAGCAGTGAATCCTATGTTGGGAAAAAAGAGCAAGCAGAAGTAACCAAGGTAATGGTGAACCTCAAACTGCTAGAAAAAAGAAGAGCAGACTAAACCAAATACTTATAGGAGGGAGGAAATTATAAAGAGCAGAGAAGACATTACAGCACTGAAGATTATAAAAACAACAGAAATAATGAATTGAAGAGTTGATTCTTTGAAAGATTAAATAAAATCAACAAATCCTTTTCCAACCTTATCCAATAAGGAGAAAGACTCTAATCCTTGCAATTAGGAAAGAAAAGCATGAAATCACAATGGATGTTGCAGAAATCCAGAAGAATGTCTACATTTTTGAAAAAGCTGTATCCTAATATGATGGAAAATGCAAAAGAAATGGACAGACTCCTAGATACATGTTTGTTATGGCTTGTGTACAGGTGTCCCCCCAAAGCCTCATGTGGTCTTAGGGCAGCTTCTGGAGTTTGCAATTGTTTACTGTGGCTGTGGATGCTGCACCCACCCTGGGGCAGGTAATTTGCATTACAATATAAAGAGGAAAGAGAGGTTAGCTGCTTGAGCTGCTGCTAATCCTGCTTTTTGCTCTTGCTCTTTGCCACAACCATGGAAGGTTGACCTCTGCTATGTGCCGCTCTGCCTTGGATCCAGCTGAATATGGACTGAAACCTCCAATAACTGTGAGCTAAATAAACCTTTCCTTCCTTCATTTTGGGTGTTGGGTATATGTCCCAGCAATGAGAGAAGAGTAACTAAGACAATGTTAATTACCAAAGGTGAAGCAAGAAGACATAAAAATCCTCAATAAACCATTATCAATCAATAAAACCCACCAACAAAGAAAAGCCCAGTCCCTGATGGACTGCTAAATTCTACAAGAAATTTAGACAACTTAACACAACTACTTCTCAAACTCTTTAATGCAATTGAAAGGGAAGTAACACTCTTAAATACATTTCTGGAAGCAAGCATTATCCTGATGCCAAAACTGGAGAAAAAGCTACTTAATAAGAATGACAGTTAAATTGCCTAATGAACATAGAAGCAAAAATCCTCAATAAGATACCAGCGAACAGAATGCAAACAAAATTATGCACCTTGATCAAGTAGACTTCATTTCAGAGAAGCAGAAATGGTTTAACGTGCATACATTAATAAATGTAATATACCATATTAACAGAGCCAAGCACCAGAATCATATCATCACCCCAACAGATGTAGAAAAACCTTCTCACAAAGTCTGGCACCTATTCATGATAAAAATCCTACAGAAAATTAGAATAGTCTTTTTCTCCATCTGATAAAAGCCATCTATGACAAACCAATTCATTCTAAATTAATTAAAACTGAAAAATTTTCACTCTAAAATAAAGAATAAGAAAAGGATGTCCACTGTCTCTACTTTTAGTCAACAGTCCTGGAAACTTCAGCCCCAGCAATTAGATAAAAGAGAAATAAAAGGAATAATGATAGGAAAGGAAAAAGTTAAATTATTAATTGCCAATGAAATGATAGTCTACATAAAAGACTCTAAGACTCAAACAAAAAACTGGTAGTTTTAATAATCAAATTTGGTAGTATAGCTGGATATAAAAAATTAGCACTTAAAAATCAATAATGCTCCTGTACATGAATAGGATACAACATCTTTCAAAATAGCATCCAGAAAAAAGAAATACCTAGGAATGAATCTAATGAAGGATGTAAAAGACCTCTAGGTTGAAAACTACAGTACTCTGAAAAAGGAGATGCAAGCAGGTATCAGAAAATGGAAAGATATTCCTTGCTGTTAGGTAGGAAGAACCAATACAGTGAAAATGGGCATACATCCAAAAACTGTTACATAGATTTAATACAATTATGGTAAAAATTCCAATAGCGTATCTCACAAAATTAGAGAAAACAACTCTAAATTTCATTTGGAACTGGAAGAGACTTAGAACAGCAAAGGTAATTCTGGGTAACAAAGGCGAGGCAGAGGCATCATAATCCCTGACTTGAAAGTATATTATAAAGCGATGGATATAAAAACAGCATGGTACTGACATAAAAATAAAACAAAACAGAAAAACCTAGATCTGAAGACCAATGGAACAGATTAGAAGATGCAGAAACAACTCCAGACATACTCAGCTACCTTATCTTTGACAAAGGGGCCAAACACCTTCACTGGAAGAAAGACAGACCCTAATAGTGCTGGAAAAACTGCACAGGTGGAAGATTAAAACTGGTCCATACCTTTCACCATGCACTAAACTAAATTCAAAATGGATCAAAGGTCTACATATTAAAACTGAGACATTAAATCTGCTGGAAAACAGAATATATAAATCTAATATCTAGAAGATATTAGAGTAGACAAATATTTTATGAATAAAACCCCAATCACACAGGAACTATTATAAAGAATCAACAACTGGGATCTCATCTTATTAAAAGCTTTAGCACAGCAAGAGAAACCACCAACAGAGTGAAGAGACAACCCACAATATGGGGGAAAAAATGTTTGCCAGCTGTTCCTTGGACAAAGGATTACTCTTGAGACCATATAAAGAACTCAAAAAATCAGACCTCCCAAATTTAAAGAACTAGTCCTAAAATGAGCATCTGAGATGAATACACACTACTCAAATAAAGAAATAGAGCTGTACATGTTAAAATGGCAAATTTTAATGCCATTAGTTAGAAAAATTTCAAAAACATACCACTAATCAAAGCTTTGCTTACAATTTCAACATTCATATTATTGCTTCAATGAATGTGTTCTTTGTCTCCTGACAAAGTAGGGAAGATTTAGTGTTTGATTCACAAGAACAAAACAAGTATCTCTGAACTTCAGCAGTAAGACTGAGTACTACCTGTGGCCTAGAAGAAGAAAACCTTACCATGATTGTAATCTCCAAGTCCCCTATAACTATCTGCTGTGTCCTCAAGTTTCAAGTGGTTATATTAATTTATCAATATTTCTTTCTTTTCTTTCAATTGAATTCAGGCCCCTGTGCTTGCCAGCGCTTACTCTACTGAGCTATCTCCCCAGGCCCTACCAGTATTTCAAGAAGTGAAAATATCTCAGAATTTAGTGTTATTATAGGCCAAACTTACAAAACAGAAGATCAGAACTACTTATCACCTGTGCAAGAGAAACTCATAAAAGCTTTGAGAACCATTTATTCAGTCAATAAGAGCAAAGAATAGAAAAAGTTTCTTAGGCAAATAAAACACAAGCATAGGTAATTCTCATATAAGCTAAACTGAAAAAAAAAAATTCGGAATTCACTTCTGTTTTACCATGGAATAAAGTGATAGACATACAATTTAGAAGACAAAAATACACAGACATGAAATGAGACTGTGAGTCCTACAAGGCTGAGTACCATTATGGAATCTAGAAAGCTCAGTACGTGCACGATGCACATGGTGCCGTTACCCCATCTCCCATGGTACAGCAGATTTTGCTAATTAACCACTTGGAAGCCTATATGTGGCCTCTCAGTTCTCCTCAACACAGCACTCCAGGCAATCAGCATAATCAATAGGAGTTGGCACCAGAGCTAAAGCTGCTTAGCACGCCAGCACAGGGTGAGGGTGGGAGAGAGATTTGGGGTGGCCATGAATTATAAAGAACAGATTCAGTAGAACTTCTGCTAATGGAAAGAGGATGTCACCACTACTACAGATTTTCCAACAGTAGCTTGCTACAAGAATGGAAACTGAATCTGCTGATCTGAAGCAGCTACCTTTCTTTGTAAGCCTGTTTTAGACATGATCTAACCAAGTCAGTGAGGTAACCAACTCCATAATTCTTTACATATAGAGCTTTTATCCATGACAGGACTGAAGAATTCAGGGGAACAAGGAAAAGAGTTCTGTTAGACAAATGGTTTGCTAGAAAAGAAAACCTCCCCATGCCAAAGGGGATGGTGTCCAGACTGGCCAGCTCTTCACCTCCTGTTCCTCCAATGTCACTGCTTCCTCCCAGGTTTCTTCTACTCATATGTTCCCAACCATTCCTGGAGACCAACTAGAAGAACAGGGGGCAGGGAAATGGAGGCAAGTTTCCTAGTAATAAAAGATTATCTAGACACAAGATCCAAACCACAGTGCCACTGCTGTTGAGTGGATACAGGCTGGAACACAGGCCAGAGTACCTTTTTCATTGCTACGTGCAAGAATCAAGACCACAGCTACTTCAGCCAGGTCAAACATGAGAGGAGAGGAGGGTGAGTTTGTTTATTGCTTTATTTATTGCTTTATTATATTTTCCACTTTAAGAATGAACAACTTCATTAGAAAGGGGCTCTATAAATAAGTCATCTGGAGGGAAAAGGAAAGGGACAGAAAACAAAAAGTGAGAAAAGAAGGAAAAAAATGGACACAAAACTTTTGTAAATAAGGAGGGGAAAACAGTTGAAGGGAGGGTGGAGGAATGGGGAAGGGAGAAATCAAATTTTTTTTTTTTTTCTTTTTGAGATGGTCTTCTGTGTAGTTCAGGCTGGCCCTGAGCTCACTCTGTAGCCCAGACTGGTCTCAAACTCACAATAATCTTTCTGCCTTGGCCTCCTAAGTGCTACTGAATCAAGTTATATGAATTATAGCTATAAATCCCCTCTGATGAATGTGATTATTATGGATAACTAAAATATATCAATAAACTTAATAACAAATAAATGTCATTCTTAGATTACAGCAGATTTGACAGACGAAGGGGGAGTGGATAAAGAATTTCTTTTTTTTTTTTTTTTTGATAAAGAATTTCTTAAACACATTTAGTGTTTGCCATGTGCTAGATTCATTATCTATTTTTCTTACAACAACCCTACATGCTGGTACTACATTTTCTTCCAAAATTTAGATATAGGAACTGAGGCAGAGAGATCAAGTAAAGCTAGTAAATAAAAGGTTAGGTTTTGAATTAACATAGTCTTGTTCAAACATTTGCACTACACACAAAGAAGAGAGTGTGACCATGTTTCTGATCTTCATGTGTGTAGGCAATATGCCAGCCAGATGCTTTGCATGTGGTGTCTCCCTAGATCCTCCAAATACCAAATGAGATTAATCTTTCCCCTTTCAGAGATGAAAAAACTGAAGTGCAGTGAAATTAAGTAACTTACTCCAGGTTGCACAATAGAAAGATTGCACACACCAGTGGTTTACTGTGCTACTTTCTCAGCAGGAAAATGAGGCTTGAGAGAGAGGTTTACAAGTTTAATTGGGGTCAAATTAGTAACAACAGAAAGTTAAAACTCAGACCACCTGAATCAAAATCTCTACTACTATCCTGATACTGATGTAAGTAAAACATATTATCAGCTACAACTTGCCAAAGCATTGTCAGAATACAAACATGACACAGCTCCATTTAGTAAGTTCATAGTATGCTGAGAGAGACGGGATGGCTGTTCAAATCATTATAACTTCCACGTATTCATCCATCAATTATTCATGGAAGTCCTTACTATGGGACAGTGTTATAGGTACTGGAAATAGCAGGAAGTCAATCAGATAAATGTAATATCTTTGCCCCCCTGACCTGATAATCTAAGGAGAGATAATAAATGAGATAAATAAGAAAAAGAACCACTAGCACGAAGAAGAAAAAATCACATGGGAGGACTAAAGAGAAGGGCAAGTCACGAACATCTCCCACTCTTTGCTGAACTTTAGCCAAGTAGTATGCTCCAGTCATATGACAGACAAAACTGCCCCCTTACCTTTCTTTATAAATGTGCCACAGGTTCCACTAAGAACCAGAGACCAGACCAGTTTCTTGCCATGCTCTCAATCTGTGTATTATCTGGCATCAATCAAAACATCCTGGCCACTGGCTTTTGGTATCAATAATATAACACCTCTCCACTGTCTTAGTATCTCTCTGATCTTTATTTATGTCCACTCTCTCTGCGACAGAGGCCACTACTAGGCCTCCCAAACTAAGAGCATTTCTAGAAGATATCCTTGCTTTTTCTAATCTACTTCTTGAAATTCTATTTGTTGATGCAGTTTCAATAACCATATCTATGTAAATAAGACCCAATTCACAATTTTAGCTTCCAGATGTCACCTTAGCTCCAGGGCCCAACTTTCCTGGATAGGTCTAAAGCACAACTCCTCTCCACTCAAAGGAACATCCTCATGTGCCTCCTACTTGCCAGTCCATTAGTTGTCTCACAAATTTCTTTTAACTCTTTTTCTCTCTTAATCTTCAAACCCACTTCCAACTTTTCCCCATGTCAAATCTTACCTTGTACAATCAGTAGCAAATGACTGGTTTCCTCATTTTTAACACAGGGATACAAAGCTGATTTGAGGACTATATGTGATGTCATCATAACTATCAAAGTTATTAAAACATAGTAGCGACTCAATAAATTCCATTTCTATTTCCTTTTCTCCTATCTTTCACTCTCTGTGAAATCAAACAAGATCTGGTATTTAGGGGCTTGGGGGCAATCTATCTAGTTTTCTAGCTGTGCCCACCCAATATTTCCCTACCTGCATGGTCTGAGTTCTGGTCAAAGTGGACCATGCAGTGTTTTCTGATTTGGGCTGGCTCACTGCTCACTTTCTACCTCTCCCATTCTGACAGTTTTTCCCATCCATCCTCTGCTTACTGACACCTTACTGATTCTCAGAGGTCAGTCATTCCCACAGCCACTTCCTCAGAAGTCTTCCTCAGTCCTTCTTACAAGTGAGTGAGTTCTTCCTATCAGTCCCTAGAATCCATCAGCTGACTGTGACAATGCTTTTCCCTCAACCTAGTCAGTCTGCCTGGCAGTGTAGCAGACAGTAAGGACACAAAAGTGAAAAATGACTCCTTATTACATCCTTGTTACTGTCACCTATGTACTGATTTTGCCCTAATATATTACAAATATGAAAATAGACCCACTGATTGTAAATCTTTTGAAGTCAGTCTGTGGATGACTCATCTTTGCATTCCCTAAACAGAACTACAGGACATGTTAAGATACTATGGTATATAATGCAAACTTGAATTTGATGGCAGTCACAATTCTGTTACATTTTAACAACATTTTACTCCAGAGGGCAGTAAAGTATTTAAAAGACAAAAATTACTATATGAGAAAAAAATGTCAATTTGTAGAATTTTTGATGAATTATATAAACTCTAGGCATTAAAACTAAGATTTTAAATATAAAAAAATAGTAACAGCAGAGTCTCAGACACTGATTCCCAAACTTCAGTGTCTAAAGAATACATCAAAGTAAAAATTAATAAGCACTCAAAGAAATCTTTAAGCCTATACCATTCACTTTTATTACAAACTGCAAAAAGTCTTATGACTGGAAATCACTCAGCCATATATATGCAAAAAACCTAAAATGAATACAGAAAAATTTACTTGTTTCTTGATATGGTGTTAAACACAGGCTTATTAATCAGAGGTGTGAGGCAAAGATAAACTATGAAGACAGTGATATCTCTTCCAACTCATTTCTGCATTTAACACTTCTATCAGAAAACAGAATCACAGCCTTCTGTAACAAAGTTATCTAAAGCAAAATCAAATTAATATCAATTACCTAATACATTAGACATTAACAATACAAGAATACCTGCTCAGGGTCCACCAATATAGAGGTACAGTGGTTGTGCTGGTGCCTAGTCTCACCATTTGAGAACTGAGGCAGACGCTGGGTGGCTGTGGGTTCTAGTGAATCCGAACTACACCCACCACATATGCAGAAGCTTTGCTGGGTGTAGGTCCATCCTCCCAACTAGTAGTGAGAGCCTTGGTGAGTGCTATTCTGCTCAGCCCACACCACTACAGCGGGAAACTTACTGACCTGCGCCCCACTGTTCTCCCACCACTGCTGAGCCTGGGTAATCACTGGGAGCTTCAAAAATGCCATAACAAAGGAGCAAAAGGCAATCTTAGTCTTCCAGCCCACCAAGAACAAGTTGAGGAGACAAGGATATAGAAGAACATGAAATTTCTGAAGTGATAGCAACTGAAGTAAAGAAGCATGCCCATCAATCTAAAGAAAAAGTAAGATCAGAAATAATCTCTCAAGTCAAAAAAGAAATGATGCAAATACTGAACAAACAATACACAAAAGAATTAAAATGCATGAAACGGATTCAATCAGATAATGCTATTGAAAGCTGGCAAAATTGCTTCAATGAAACTGAAAATAGACTTTCAGACCTTGAAAACAGTGGTGCAGCTAATGAATGCAAAAGGAAAAAATTATTAAAACCAACAAGGGATCAGGAAATAACAAATCAGCAACTATAAGATGAAGCAAAAAAAAAAAAAAACAATATAGACTAATAGGTGTCAATGAAACAGCAGGAGGGGCTGGCCAGATAACTCAGCAGATTAAAGCGCCTGCTTAAGCAGATGCAGGGGTTGGAAGACTGATCCCCAGCTTGCTGTGCCATCCCCGCCCTCAGAGGCACGCTGAGGCAGCAACTGAGATGGCGTGGTGGCACAGGCCTGTAATCCCAGCACTTGGGAAGCTGAAAACAGGAGAATCACTATGAGTCTGATCTGCGTAATGAAACCCTGTAGACCCTGCACTAAATACAAAAAAGAAAGAAAAGAAACAGCAGGAGTCAGCACAAATGATGTAAAAAGACTGCAGAAGTAGTAGCAGAAAATTTCCCAAGCATGAGAAAAGACTGACATACACATAACTAATGCATATAGAACCCCAAATAGCCATAATCCGAATAAATCTACACCTAGACACATAATAATCAAATTATCACAAGTTCAGCAAAAGAACAGAATATTAAAAACTGTTAGAACAGATCACCTACAAAGGAAAGCCCATCAGGATCACAGCAGATTTCTGAACACAAACCACCAAATTAAGAAGAGCTTAGAGCGAAGTATTTCAGGTCTTGAAAGAAAATAACTTTCAATCTAGATTGATGTATCCTGCAAAACTAGCTATCAAATTCAATACGAAGATAAGATTCTTCCATGACAACTGAAAAAGTTTATGATCATAAAACCAACCCTACAGAGTACTTGAGAGATGTTCTACAAAGGTACAGAAACAACCATAACTTCAAAACAACAACAAAAAGAACCACCAAACAGGGCAAATAATTAAAAAGGTTTCACAGAACAAATAGCGGAAAAATAACATGACAAAGATAAGCCAATACGTATTAGTTATAATTATCAATGTAAATGGCCTCAACTCAACAATCAAAAGAAACAGACTGGTAGAGTGGATTAAGAAACAAAATCCAACAATATGTTGTATATAAGAAACATATTTAACTCAAGAAGAAATTCACAGACTGAAAGTCAAAGGATAGGAAACAATACTTCATGTGACAGGAATCCAGACAAAACCTATTCTGGTTGCTGACAACATCAACTTCAAACCATGATTAAAAGAAATAAGAAAGGTCACTACAAACTTGTTGGGGGGGGGACTGCAACAGGAACAGATAACAATTATAAACAAAGATACAGAAACAACCATAAACATAAGGGTACCCAATGTAGGGGCACCCACCTACATAAGACAAATTTCAATAGACATGAAAAATCAAATGAGCAATTTTACAATAATAATGGGGAATTTTAACATGCCACTGTCACCAAGAGAAAGATCAACTAGTCAAAAAAATCAGCAAAAAAATAAACCGAACTTGTGAAGAAATGGAGCTTAGTAGATCTTTATAGTGCTCCTCAGCAATGTCAGAATACACGTTCTTCTCAGCTACACATAGATTTTCTCCAAGAATACATGCTCAGAGAGTGGAAATAAGTCTTAACATCTCAAAAATACTATTTCTTGGACCTAGGACTTCCCAATGAATTTTAACTCTAAACAGGGAGAGCTGAATGAAGATGAGGAGCCTATATATGACTGGTGCCTTAAACTTTACAGTGAAACTAAAAAGTACTTATAAAGAGCTTACCAAAAAAGAAAAAGATCTCTATAATTATCAAAACATGAACTGGAGAGAGAACAAAGCAGACATTTTACTGGAAAATGCCACACTGTCTGGGTCCCTATGACAGGTAAAGATGAAGATAAAATAGCATATTTCATAAAAGGTAAATCTTCAAAGTTATCCTTTGCTTCAATATGCTTTTACAGAAAAAAATGACAAAATCATATGTTTATTCCACATGAGAGGGAAAAGGTTGGATATGGCAAATTGTGAATATGATGGGCAAAACATTTCAGAAAAACTTGCACCTTAGGTTAGCTGCACATATAACGTTGTTACAATGTTACAACATCAATGTATATAGCAGATGTTGTAAAAGTTTAGTAAAATAGTAAATAAGTACAGTAAAAGTAAGCAGGCATCTCACATTTATACCTTCTGAAATAATAAAGCTTTAAATTACTTTCAAGAATAGCCAATATTTATTTAGTTCTTAGCAAGTGCTAAGTCTACTGTAAAGCACTTGATACATAACTCTATCAAACAAATATTTGTATCATTCTCCATTTATAGTGTCAGGGCTTGGTTCAATCCCAGAATCTGTTGCTTTGCCTCCTTATACACTATGAAAATGCAAACTTAAAGAGCAAGCACATAACCTAGACAATTAATATGCCCAATCCACTGGTCCTACAGAGGTAACCATTCGATTTCTAAAACCCTATAGATGTTTAAACACTTCAATATGGAGTACAGGGAACAGGAAAAGTGGTGACAATTGGTTCCAGACACAGGAAAAGGAAATCAGGTGTATCTGTTAGGGTTTTACTACAGAAAGAGATATAACACAAGATATGTAAATGTATAAGAAATTCGAGATTGGCTTACAATGGTCAGCCACAGAGTTGGATAAGGAAGCATGCAGGGGGTACCTACACATGGGAGACTCAAGGATCCAGTGTAAGGTCTGGAGTTTACTGCATTATTCCGTGCAAGTCCATATCAGGGCAGTGACAGGTCTGATACAGAAGATTGACAAGTCTATGCTGGAAGGCTGAAGGATTGCATGCAGGAGCTGAAGGAGTCTGTGCTAGAAACCAGGTGACGACATCCAAGCTGAAGCGAAGACTGGAGCTCTTCTGAAGAACAAAGGATGGGAAGTCCATCCATGCTTCTTCATTTCCCTTTTTTAACATCCAAGTGATGAGCTACCCTAGGGTGGGTCCTCTACACCCTAGGGGATAGAATTCCTGAGCCAATTTTAGTTAATCTTCTAAACTTCTCAAGCTGACACAATCAACCAATAAGTAAACCAGGAATATTAATTCCCTGAGCAATAGCCCACATTGGGATGTGTCCCGGACTGCTGGAGGAGGGATACAAAGGCACAAGTGCCCATGCTGTGATGCAAACCAGGCCTTTTGATAAGAACATGCAACTCAGAAATTGGTTTAGAGGACTTGTAGGGGAGGAAAAGAGGCCAATCAACAGAAGTGCTCTAAAAGGATTAAACATAGGTAGTTGTGAGAAGGGTTAAGAAGGCCTGAGAAGGGTGCCACAGGTGCAGCTATGACCCACCAGAGGTTGTGCTTTTCTTTTCTTTGCAGGGGAATGAAATAGTGAACAAGCAGAATTCTCACTCTTATGTATATGGTATAATCTTTTTTTTCACGAAAAGGAAAAGCTATGTTTTAATTTTCTAGTACTACTTTTAAGGTACACCTAATCTTTTAGTTTTTCTTCTGTTCTAAAAAGCACATGGGAGGCAAAAAGCAGGAAGATCACTATGAATGGGGGCTGCATGCATAGTGAGACCCTGCACCAAAAAAATAAATAAATAAATAAATAAATAAAAATCAAGGGTCAGATTCTTAATGACTTCAGGATCTCAACTTTGTAAATCCACCCAAGATTATCTAAGGGTTAGTTTTTCTAAGCAAATTATTATAAATAATGCAAAGATACCTGTAAAAATCTAAATAAAAGTCAGATTTGGTGACTGTATTACCCTCCTCCCATGAAAACAGGGAAATCGATTAGATATATACTCATGTCCACAGCAGCAATATGCCCAATAAGTCAAAAGGTAAAGCATCCTTCGTGCCCATTAACAGTTGAATAGATGGCTACATCCACAACTACGCTTTAACTGTGTTTAGCTTCTAATACAAAATGAAATACTATTCAATCTTTAAAAAGAAAATCCTGATAAATACAATAATAAGCCAATAAAAAATATTCTCCTAATACAAGTTATCTAGGATAGTCAGTTAATAAAAAGTAGACTGAAAGTGGCAGCTGCCAAGGGGATAGAGAAAATGTGCCTGGAGTAACTATTAATGGGACACAGCTTCAGTTTGGGAAGATGACAGTTCTGAAGATGGTGAGAATAATTTAAAATAATATAAATGTACTTTATGTCACTGAACTAAACAGCAAAAATGATTTTTTAAAAAATGTATAGGGCATAGGGTCTCACTACACAGCTTGGACTCATAGTGATACTCCTCTTTTCAGCGTTCCCATCACTGGGATTATAGGTGTGTGCCACCATGCCCAGACTCAGTTACAGGCTCAGTGTGCCAGTGGGTGGAGCCACTGAGGTATATGGTGCCCAGGTTCAAACCCGTCCTTGCACTTGCCACTGAGCTATGTTGATGGCCCCAGGGGGGAAAAATTTTTTTTTTAACCATTTGTTAGTATTTTAATGAGCCCCCTGTCCAGCGGCTTCAAGCTACTAGGGCACAGGCCCCCTCAACACCCTTAATTTTCTCCTCAGCTCTTCTGCTGAAAAATTTGGCTTTCACAATGATGGGCTGCTTTGGGAGCTTTCCCTTCCCAAGAACTTTGTAGTAGCCCGATTGCACTACATCAATGATGGGAACTACTCCAGTCTTGTTTTTGGCAGCATTTACTTGTGTGTGCTCACTGACCAATGTCCACAATTTATCAAGGTTGACAGCTGGGCAGAAGCTCTGGTTTCCCTTTAAGTGATAATGCCTCATACCAACCTTGCCAAAGTAAACCTGGGTGATATTTGTCGAAGTTGATCCTGCAATGATGCATGCCACCAGCATTACCCTGGCCTCCAGGGTGCTTCTGGTGCTTGCTGATGCGGCTATGGCTGTGGCTCACATGGCCCCGAAGCTTCTGAGTCTTCCTTAGTCTGGAGGGCATGTCGGTGGCCGAGACAAAAGGGAGAGACTCTGAGAAGTCTCAAAAATTATTTTTAAAAGGGTGTAAAACTGAATTTCTTTCACTGAATAAAATCATATATATTTATGTTTACAGTTTTACATGATCTAGAAAATCGCATAATTTCTTTTTTTTTTTGTCTTTTTGAGACAGGGTCTCGCTATGCAGTTCAGGCTGGCTTTAAGCTCACTTTGTAGCTCAGGCTGGTCTCGAACTCACAACAATCCTCCTGCCTCAGCCTCCCGAGTGCTGGGATTACAGGCATGCGCCACCACGCCCGGCCGCATAATTTCTTTATTGCAAAATAAATACACTCTTTCTCTGACAAGCATAAGTCCCGAGTTTATTCCCGGTACCAAAAAAAAAAAAAAAAAAAAAAGCTCCTAAAATATAGATAAAATATCTTTCACATATACAATATAATCTTTCTATCAAATCACATAATCTTGGAGGAATATGATTTCATGTAGATGTAAAAACAGGAATTAAAAAGGATTGAGATACAGTCTGTACAATGTACCTATTTCCCCATGCTGAATATATTTATCTTGTTTTCCAAGCCTCCAATAACAATAAAAAAAATTTGAGGGAAAAAAGAAAAAGACAGTAACATTGATGGTCAACCTGAAGACCTAGAGAGATCTCACTCTCCTGTCTAAGAGGTCTACATTCCAAAAGAGGTCTACTAGCCACCCATTGAGCCTTTACTAGCTTAAACACATTACTTCTAAGAACCAAGAACAATAAAATAAAGATCAGAGTACGGTAGAATAACTGTAAATGTCTTGTCAGATATCTCCCTTTATTTGGAACAACTTGTTATAGATCAACACAAGCATAGATTATGATTCTCTGCTCTTCTTCTAAATGAGACTATTGTTGAGGACCAGGACTGTTTAATCAGAATATAGAAGTTATATTTTAAAATCTACTACATGAAATTTGAACCATTTCATGAATGCCTAATACAGATGCACATCTTCTTTTTGCTTGCTTGCTTGTCATGGATCCCATGCCTTTGCACAAGCTAAGTGTTCTATCGCTCAGTTATTTCCCAAGCCCAGAAATTAAAATTCTTTTTTTTTTTTTTTTTTTTTTTTTTTGCAGTACCAGGGATTGAACTCAGGATCTTGTGCTTGCCAGGCAAGTGCTTATTCTACTGTGCTATCTCCCTGGCCCCCAGAAATTAGTTCTTTAGGAATTTTTCAGATGCTTTTTGGTGCCACCAGAGCTGTTAGGAACTTTCTTCAATGCAAGTAAGCACACTTGCAACCATTACAGGCTATACCTGGAACTGTTTCCCAAGAAGGTTAGGCACAGGGTGGGAAGGCCTGCAATCTTGGAGGTACAAGGCACTGCTCTGCCGTGTGAGCGCTTCCTCTGGATGGCATACCCTCTTCAAGCAGCAGGTTAGTTCAGGTGGAGGAGGCAAGGTCCACTGTAGGAGCTGCCCCCTTAGAAATTTCCTGTCCATGAAACTATTTTCTTAACAAGTTTACAAGCAAAACTTCCAAACTCTCTCTGAAGGGAATACCTAGTTTTAAGAGTCTGGGGACTCCAGAGCCAGGGTTCTTCCATTAGGTATTTACATTCTGCTTATCTTCTCAAGATACAGTTTACCTAGAAATTTTTTGGGGTCCTCAATGATTTATTTCTTCTTTTTTTCTTTTGGTATTTTAGTACAGAGTTTACAGGGTCTACAGAGTCTCACTACACAGATGGGGGCCTGGCACGGCAGGCTGGGGATTGAACTCCCAGCCGCCGTGTCTGCCTAAGCAGGCACTTTAATCCACTGAGCTACTTGTCCAGCTTGTTCCTCAATGATTTTTAAGAGTGTGTAAAACAGATCTAAGACCAAGAGTTTGAAAGCCACAGCACTGTACTGCACTGCCTCCCACAGACTGAAGATACCATGATTTTGGATTTCAAGTAGCACAGTAAAAAGCTGTTACCAAAGAAAATTGGTAAATGAAACAATTTTTAAAAAGGATGCAGTTATGCAATCAGGAGTCATTTTTATTATAAGGTGATGCCAAAAATGATATTGTGTTATGATATTCCTAAAGGAATGGTTACAGTGTTAACCAAAGGCCAAAATCTAACCTGACATATCTGAAATATATCAGTAAGTCAATCTGATAAGCATAATGTATAGAAAAGAGGGCAAAACAGTATCATTAGTCTATTCAAAAGAAAGAACTCACATAATTTTTTTCTTTTTCTTTTTTTGTATTTAGGGTCTACAGACTGTTCAGGATCTCACTACTAGATCGGACTCTAGTGATCAGCCTGTTTACAGCCTCCCAAAAGCTGGGATTATAGGCATGTCCACCATACCCAGTCTCAATGGCTGTCTCAGCACAACCTGGGGGCAGAGCCGGCATGGCAGGACCAGGGATTGAACCCCCAAGCCCCTGCAGCTGCTTGTAGGCACTTTAATCCGCTGAGGTATTTGGCTGACCCTTCATATAACTTCTGATTAATACCAATAGCAACCCTGAACTTAATATTAAAATTGTATCAAAATACCATTTCATAGCTTTCACATTGTCAAAAATAAGTCTTAAAAGTCTTATAATGCCAAATGTTGACCTACACTGCAGGTTGCAGTGGAAACTGGGAAAAGAAGTTGATAATATTTAGTAAAGTTAAAATCACATACCCTACTATCTAGTCTATCCTCTTATATAACACCCCAGAGAAAGTTTTCCATGTTCACAAGACAAGTCCATTGCCAGAACAATTGCAATAAAAAGTTAGAAACAACCTAAATGTTAATGTAGAGGAAAACAGATAAACTGTATTTACTATAGAACATCTGACCTGTATCTACATGGACATTATCTCAAAATATTAGAAAGAAAAGGCAAGTTGCAGAGTAAAACAGACAGAATACTTTTTAAGCTTTTAAAGAGAAAATTATATGAAAGGTAGTAAGACACACAGAACAGTCAAAGTTAAAAAAACTGAGGACACTGAACAAATTCTGAGCAGGAGTTGCCTCTGAGAATAGTATAAGCCAAATAAATGGACATGAAAAAGGAAGTATACGCAGAGAAAGTTTGGGCGCTCCGATACTTATATTCATTCTGACCTCTAGCATGATGGTATCTGGAGTTGGAGTCTGGTATGAAAACCAGTTTAGATGTGGTCACAGTGTTGGGTTTTTCTTGATGGAATTACAGCACTTATGAAAAGAGGTCAGAGTTCTCTTTCTGCTTTCCCAGCCATGCAAGGATACACCAAGAAGGCCATGGTGAATGCCAGAGGAGGGACCTCACCAGAACCCATGGACACTGGACCTTCCGACTTCTCGAACCATATATTTTGTACTTTATGCTTACTAGTCTATGGGTGTTTTGTTATGCTAGCCCAAGCTAAAACAGTAAGTACTATATTTTCTAACTGTTAAAAAATAACAATCAAATCCAGTTCTCAATCTCAATGTACAAGATTCTGGCGCTCAGATAACAGCTTTATGATTACTATCCTATTGGCATTTTATTTATATACATTATATGTCAATTATATTCATATTTATTAATAAAATAAACCTATGTGAAGATATAGCTGTGCCTCTGTTCAAAGGTTAGGTTCAATGATGACCTTATAGAGAATTGTCATTCAATTCTCATTCAATTCAGTTTATGGCCAGAATTGTGGAAAGATACACAGAATACATGCTGTGCATTCATGTGATTTCCCTTCTCTAAAACAATCAATAATCAGGTTCTGACAAGCTTTCTTCTTGATATTTGGAATATCAAACCACTGTCTCTTGCCATTCTCTTTACCACTGGTCTCTGTCTCTCCATTTCTCAAATTCTTCTGGTGTACCAAGGGGAAACAAGTCTGTGAAAAGTACCATTTGAGCTATGTCACGTGTCAGACCCTGGAATTCAAATCTGCACTGTAGTCACTGCCTGTACAGTGATATCTCCTTTACCTAGCACTAATGGTTTCAAAGCTCTATTTCTACTGCTCCTTCCACTAGTCTTTAAAACAAGTGGCTCCTGCTGGCCACATTGCTCTGTTTCTCTCCATCTCTGCTCTAGCAGACCTCCCATTTTAACGCCGCCTTCCTCTGAGTACTTACATTTTAGTTGCCTTCCAAGGCTTTCTGCCTCAAGTGTCAACTCTCCTATACACCTCTCTAGTAATTAATCTTCAGCAAACATATCATGTAGCACAGATTAAAAAAAAAGAAGTCATAGAATGCCTGTATATAAACACATGAATGAAATACCACTCTGGTCTTTTTGTTTATGTACACTAACTTTAAATACATTATGTGCTTTTTTTTTTAAGTACTTCTTTTAACATAGTACTTTTAACTGATTAGAATTCAGTAATTATTCTCTGAGGTTACTGTAACAGAATCAATCATTTTTGACACAAAATGATTAGTAAGTGTTCTTGGAATTGTGGATCTTACACTTTCCTGTGATATATACATCTTTACAACAGAATGTGCTCTGGATCAGGGAGTCTGTGGAAATTTGGGCCACACTATACTATACTTCTGGCCATATTACTTTCTCTATACTAGTAAAATGAGAATACTTGTAGCTACCTCAAAAGGCTTACATGATTATTATGCAGAATAAGTGAATTGGGAAAAAACATGTTACTATGCTAAAAAAATGCCCAACATTCATTCAATAACAAACCAAGGCTAAAGGCTAGTCAACAGGACTCTAACCCCACATTTCCTAAAAGAATTTTTTTTTTTTAAGTTTTGAGACAGAGTCTTATTTACTTCAGGCTAGTCTTTGACTCACTCTATGTAGTCCAGGCTGGCCTTGAGTTTTCACAGTGATACTCCTACTTCAGCCTCCCAAGTGCTAGGATCAGAAAGATTTAAAAAATACACATACATACATACATACATACATACATACATACATACATACATACTAGAGCCAGAAAACTGGGAAGGCAATATTCAATTATTGATTTATTTTTTCATTTTTTTTTTTTTTTTATTTAGTACCGGTGATCAAAACCAGGAAGGGGCTTATCTCCCTAGTACAATATCCAATTTTCATCCCAGCATAGCTCCATAACTATGAAATAGCCAGAAAATCATTTACTAAGCAAGTCCTAACTATAAAGTCCCTGCATTAATGTTTCTGTGGTATTTGGGATTAAATCTTATAGCTACACTATGCTGTATCTGCAGCTCTTTCTGTTTCTTATTTGAGGGTAGGGTCTCACCAAATAAATAGCCCAGGCTGGCCTCAAACTTAAGATCCTACTGACTCAGCTTCCAGCGTAGCTGGGATCACTGCAATGGGGTTGGGTAATGTATTTTCTTTTTAATTTCACAGTTGTATTATGTAGTAATGTCTTCAAATTAGTTGTTCATATTGCCAGATACTCGCATGCAAAATTGGAAGAAAGGAAAAATAATAAAATAAGAAAAAAGTAAAAAAAAAATACTGAAAAAAGACAAAGCACATTAAGGATTAGCTGCTCCTTTCCACAGGCCAGCAGACATCCACAGTGTAGTTGTCCAGACCGTCCTGCTTACACATATAGATATATTTCTTTTCCCTACTTCCTCTTTTGTCCTCAACTCTGTAATTCCTTTCTATTGAACAAGTTCATTCCCTTTTCCTAGTATCTACTGTGCCCTTCAGATTTTATTTTCTTTCAGGTTCTCATACTAAGGAGATAATACAATGTTTGCACATGCTGGTTTGATTTATTTTATTTAATAGGTAATGTTTTTTGATGATTATATCTTAACACTAGGAATCTTGTTTAATGCTGTCCCTACCTGAGATGTGAGATATATTCTGCTTTAGACTCTTCTCCCACCCTAGTTACAACTCTGTCTTTTTTTTTCTTACCAGTAATCAAACTCAGGACCTTGTGCTTGCCAAGCAGGTGCTTAAGGTGCTGAGCTACATCCTGGCCTTTTAACCACAAAATTGAAATAAAATGAGTTACTCTCATGAAAAAACCTTTATTAACTTTTTTGATGCATAAAAACATCTACTGAATTTTGAAATCTGCCTAATCAACCGACATTAACAGTGTCTATTTGAGCTGAGTGTGGTGGTGCACACCTGTAATCCCAGTACTGGGGAGGCTGAGGAAGGAAGATCATCAAAAGTTCAAGACCAGCGTGGGCTAAAAAGTGAGCTTAAGACCAGCCTGAACTGCATAGTAAGACCTTGTCTCAAAAAAAAGGGAGGGGAACTGTCTATTCAAAATATGCTTTAATGATTAATGAAAAGAATGCTATATGAAATCACATCTGAGTTCATTTATTTTGAACAAATACTTATAGGCAATTAAAGATAAAGACAATGAATGCTGAATTGCCTGTCCTGTATTTACTTAAAATAAGAATACTGCTTTGAGTTTTCAAAAAACATTAAATTAGCAACTGAAATTCTATGAATATACTTTGGAATGCTAATTTTGGTCATTTTTTGTTTGTTTGTAATAAGCAGTAAATGGAAAGATATATGTTGAAAATATATCTTGGGTCATTAAAAGAGTAACATAGGCAGATGCTTTTTTTAAAAAAAATTTTTTTTTTCAAAGCATGAAAGAGTTCTCTTTGCCATCTTTCAAATAAACATTCATTTCTGGTCCTGATGATAACCAAGTCATATTACAGTGTCAGGTTGGCCATCTCCTTTTAATTAATATAAGGTAATAAACTCAAAGAAATGGGGACAAGGTAAGCACCAGAGTACCAGGATACTGAGCTTATTAATATTAATTCTTCACAAGTTTCAACTGACTAATAGGGCTCTTAATGAATACCTGACTGTAAATTTAAAGGACTTTATAACAGGCAGTCATTATGCTCTTTTCTTCTGTATTTGCTAAAACTGAGAAATTCCCCTTTTAAAATTAAATGCGTTAGATGTCTGGTGTAGTCCACTTGCCTAGTATATAATGAGGTCATACGTCCATTTCCAACACTATGAACAAATGAACAAACAAATGAATGCATTCTTGCTTGGTTTAATAAAGTAAGATAGTAAATCCTTAATTTTTAAAGTTGTGAGCTGCTCCTGCTGAACTTGACTATGTAAAAACTAGTGATTAAATGTTTTCCAGAGCTTCTATGTCAGTCCTTTCCACAATAAGTACATAGTGCTCCCTTAGTATCGCAGAGGTCACCTTCCAGGCAGCCTTGTGGTAAGTGAAAATCAGCGAAGTAGCAATGTTATATTTATTTTGGCATTTATATAATTTTAAGGCTTTATAAATCCTTCCCATACTCTTATAAACTTTTCCCACACTTTTAAAAACTTATAATGTTCTTAACCATTTTCTAAACTTGTAAACCTATGTAATTTTAACAACATATGCATGCTGTACTGTACATACATGTATTTGCTAAAGAAATATATAAAGTGTATTTTATTCTGATTTAATATTCTTTGAATATTTTAGAATTAACATTTTAATTATTTTACATACTAAAAATGTTAGGCCAAATTATTAAAACCATAAGTACTATGAATATAAATACACATATAGTACTGTGCGCTACTGTAAAATCCTGTGATATAGCAAAACTCCATGATAAATAATTCAATGAACACTTTGAAGACCTGTGAAATAGTCCATGAAAGCTGGACCACTAAAAAGTGAGGAACCACTGTAGTAAGAATCCTGTCAACACTCTCCTCTGAAAGATTTAGGGAAGAATGAGCCATGCCATGGAAGGCCAGGCCCTTGCCACTACCACGATGGACAGAAGCACCATAGCTGAGTAGGACGGCGTGGCCTCTGAAGCTATGTGCCCTGCACACACACTCAAGCCCATGCATCTTCATCTGCAAGCTTTTACACATTAGCAGATTTCACCGTTGCTCCTGAATTCCACTATCCAAGGAGAGAAGTTCCTAGTAAAAATCTCTGACATTCCACTGACAACACTTCCCATAGAAAAAAATAGAGGACTCAGTAAACTGAGAATTATAGGGATAGTGCACACACATCTAATTAGTAAAGGAAAAGAAATATTAAAAAGTACACATTTATTATCAACTGATTTACATATAAACACTTAAGAGTTTTATAAGTACACATTTTTTGTATTTTAAAATATGTTAAAACTTGGCAGTCTGCGGCATCTCTGAAACATCAAGCCTTTTCGCTTTTTCTTCTCCCACCTTTACATTGCCTGTCAACACTAATATTCTGCTACAGGTACAGACATGGCTCAATGCATTGATTCATCTTAGGAGGGATGTTTACAGAAATTCAGCAAGATTCAGTCAAAGCAAAGCACATGTTTCGACATGAAAATCCTGTCCCCTCCTCCCAAGCTTCCTCAGCACTAACTCATCTTCATGCCTACACCTCTCCTTTTCTTTTGATTCTCCTTTGTTGCTTTGCAGTATATATTGCCATGTGCTTCCTTTTTTCCCATTTTACGTGAGTAATTTCAAAGGACAAAAGCATTAAAAAAAAAAAAAAAAAAGATTTAATACAGCAATACCTTAAGTGATTGGTCTAAAAGCTGAGAATCACTGGCTCCACCTCCTAACATCTGTTACAAGAGTCAGGTTACAAATCAAACCACACGAGGAAATCAGATGCATGTATGTGAAGAGCAAACACCAGGGAAAGGAGAGAAGTAGTAAGGTCCACAGGAGAAACCGTAACACAGTCTCTATGCTTTATACTTTGGACTAAAGGATACCATGGAAGATATAGCATGCCATCAAAGTTCATATTAAAACAAGTCTTAATTTCCTAGATAAAAATCTTCTTTGGAATTGTAAAATAATCTCTTTATTTTTCAACCTATAAGGATTTATTTAAAATTTACAAAGTAATAATGGTCACAGTAATGAAAACGCATTCTATAGTTATATGAAATATGGAGTTACTTATAAGAAAAAACTTTATCTTGGACATTTTATATTTAAAAACTCATCTGTGAACTGTTGATAAATCTAAGGTAATTTTCATAAACACAAAATGAACATATACTTTCTAAAATAATGAGAAAAGTAGTCTAAGGCTATCAACAAACATGAGACATCTGTCTACATGGTTTTAACCTATAACTTTACACAAAAGAACAAAACAAAAAACAAACTTTGTACATGGAAATCAAAATAAAGCAATAAAAACTTGTAAAATACTGATAGTTTAAGTTTTATTAAAAGTTACCAACAGTTGCTAATATACTTGAAAAAGAGTCCACATCCAACTTTGCCCCATTAAAACACTGAAGTTTTCAAACTGTACAGAGTGTAACCTGATCATAATTGCCGTGAAGGCTGCGATGGGACTACATGCTGAACCTTGCCATCTGTGGGTGCGTTATACAACTCCGGTTTACTGTTTTGCTTTTTTTAAAAAAGGCAAGTAAAAAGTTTATATATTTCTTAAAATTATCAATTGTAAAACTCTTATACTTTCTTTGGCAAATTCTCTGATCAATTTTGGTAATATCCAATCACAAATTTGCTCAATGTCTGCTCCATATCCTAATCATTTTACATTTGTGTATGTAGGCAGTCTTTAACCATAAGGCACACAATATTTTTATATTTAGCAGAAGGCATCACTCACCAAAACAGTTTTTGGGATATATCAATTATTCCAACAGACTTCTTTACCAAGTCAGTGGTACACCTAACAATCCACATAGAATGTGAAGTTAAAAAGCGCTCCACTGGGGACCTCAGCCTCACTGTGACTGTTCAGTACTACCACTCTTCTTGCCTCCAGTGTCTACAGCAGATTCAGGGCTACATGGGCACCCCAATTCAGATTAAGGGTTGGTGAGTGGCCACAAAGTTTTATTATTCCTAGACCAAGCAGAATATATTACTAAAAGTTTTGACATTTATGTATATTAAAAACTGATTTACATCTAACAAAAAGGCATTTTCATGTAGCTGCTAGCTTACTTGTAGTTCTAATGACTTTACATTTGCAGCTAATCCAAAATTTTAAAGTGAGTTCAAACATGCCATTTTCTAAAATTTTTTCATGCTATAATTTCATTATTCTTTATAGTTATTAAACTTTACTTGCTCAACTCTACCCATATGCCCAGTAAATTTACAGTAAACTAAAAATCAACACCATAGGGGCCGGAAAGATGGCTCAGTGGAATAAGCACTACCCTGGCAAGCGCAAGTTCAATCCCCGGTTCCACCAAAAATAGAAAAAAAGAAATCAACACCA